>JAUPFP010000025.1:2092732-2377732 GCA_036925085.1 Brachycybe producta | reverse complement strand
GCAGATTGCCTAAACAATCTGCAGATTGACCGATTTTGCAGACGTCTAGAAACTAGATTACCCAAACAATGCATCGGTTTTATTAATTAGTTGTGTCCAATGATTTTTTTTTTTAAAAAATAAAATCAAAAGAAAAATTAATGAATTTTGTGATGATTCTTTTAAAAGGTCAACTTTAACCTCCCTCGAACTCTCTTGTTATTTCAGGTGTGTTCAGGAGAGCTAAATGAAGAGAAAACCTTTGAAAAGTGTTTTGGAGACTAGAAGGGTAGCTCAATCTCACAAAATGAATAGTTTCAAAGTTGTTAAGGCTCGATCCACATTCAAGTTTACAAAACAAAAACTTAAAAGCAGAAACTCAAAAGTGTTTTCAAGACAAATTGGCGACAATTCTAAAACATTTCTGCGACTTTTGTGTTTTGTTTTGTCTGCAATTTTCGAAAACTATTTCATTTCCCGCCGCAAGTTGGTTCCGTCCCCTAAAATAGCATAAAAATTATTTTAACGTAAAAAAAAAACTTCCCATTTAAACAGGCAGTTAGAAAACGGGATGAATAAAAGGTTGGCTCCGCCCTTTTTATGACTAACGCAACTTCTAATTGGTTGGTTATGTAGCCTGACGTCACATGCTCCGCCCTTTTCAACGTCAAACCACACAACAAACCAATTAGAAGTTGCCCGTCGTCATAACAAGGGCGGAGCCAACTGAAGTTCTCCCCGATTTCTAACTGCCTGTCTCATTTAAGTGTTAAGCTGAGCATCCACTAGGTCGGTGGCGTGGCGTGGCTCGGCGCGGAGAAAAACGGCCTCCAAACAAAATACATGCAAATAAATGGAGCTCTGTCCATTAGGACAGAAGCGCGGCGCGGCATCGCTCGAGAACCGTTTGGGACATGTTTGCGAAAAGTTCTAGAGAGCTTGTTCGCAAACCGGTAAAAAGTTTGCTTGAGGCGATACATTATAGGGTTGGTTCTTGGTCATCTGCCGAACGGAGAACCCCGGTCTAGACGTGTGTGAGCTCGTCTCGCCAGTTCGATAATTATTACAATTACATCTTCATCGTTTGATGACATCTTTAATAAGACACGCACCCTATGCGAACTCTTGACGGGACTAACAAAACTTTCGAGAGCTGTTTGCCGTGCAAACGCGCGAACACGCTCGTTTTTTGTGTGTGTAGACGCTATACTCACGAGCAGCTCTCGAACAGTTCTGCGAACATCTAATTTTAGTTTATTCGCACGCGCCTTTAGAATAGCATAGCGTCGTTTAAGAAGTGATACCACGTAACTAGCAAAATATAAATTTTTCAAGAGGAACAAAAAAACGTTATAATTAGGCTTGCCACCTTTCCTCCTTTGTGGAGGACCAGTCCTCCATTTGGAAGAAATGACCTCCGACCAAGACTGCCCTCCACGAAGGCAAACATGTCGGTCCACACAATAAATTGTATAAAAACATAAATATGTTCGTGGAGGACGGTCCTGCCAAGGACAGTTCGACGATCGACCATCTGTTCTGGAGATGTGGAGCTACTCAAGTGGTAGTAGCGAGAATGAGACTGCAAGCAGCAGTAAACATAACGAATCTAGTATAGCCTTGCAGTGTGGACCACATCTTAACAAGAGACCTGTTGGAACACTTTAAGAGATTTTTTGCAAAGAAATCTTTGAAGAAGAAGAATAATGAATGACAATTGACATTGGGTTTTTGAGCTGAAAGCTTTTCCCAAGATAGGTTTTCTTAGGGGCTCGCTACTGGGCGGGTCCAGGTGCGGGAAGCAAGTGAAGAAGCCCTAATACCCATCGGGTGGGAGGGGCGTAGAACAATTCCTGTCCTCCACAGGTGGCAAGCCAGGCGCTAGTTATAATGCAAATTTAAGCTACACAATATTTTGCTAATAAAATTATTTGGACGTTTTTACGTCACATTGAATGGATTTGAACACCCTCCCTTTACCAGATGTCTCTACCAGTCGATATCTTTTAAAATAAACTTTTGTTTATTTTGCAACATTTTCCGAACGATGCACTTATTTTTTTTTTCTGATTTTTTTTTATGTCAAAACCTCAAAAGCACCAAAAAAATGTGGTTACATGGTATCACTTCTTAAACAACGATATTAAACTCTTAACGCGAAAACATTATTTCGTGTTAAACGGGTTCCACAATAAGTATTGAATCTAATGAGAAAGAAATTGCACATTGATTGATTTGTATTTCAGAGATATATTATATATATACATGTATAATAATAATAACACATTCTACTTTCTAATTTCATTTCCAAAAAAACAAACAAAAATACGTAACAAAAAGAGAACTAATTAAATAATGAAAAAAAGAGAAAAGTTTAAAAGAAAAATATGAATGAACGTTTTTTTTTTTGGCAAAAATTCGATTAATAATTGTTACGATCGATCGGAAAATATTTTTGGCACTGTGCTTCTTTTTTTTTTTTAAAAGAAAAGTATTTTTAAGTAAATTCCGCTTCTCGATAATAGTTCGTTTTAAGGGTAGGGGGTTTTAAGGTTCAAGCCTTGCTCTCTTGTAACACTCTTCGGGCAAAGCGGCCTGAATGGCTTCTACGTTTGCAACGTCCCTTCGTAGTTCTACGAGAGCCAATTCGTAACCGCGGACCCATTGGTTCTGTATGATACGAGCTTCTCGAAGATCTTGTAGCCTCTTGTCCAAATCGGCTGCGTTCATTTGACGCTCTGCATTGTCCAATTTGCGTTCCAATTCGGCCAAAAGACCCAGATCGACGCCTTTCAGTTTATCTGAAACAATAACAAAAGAAGGATGTTGTTTGGTAACGGATTGCGAGATGTCGTGGTCTCTCTCGACGTTGCTCCAATTTTACCGAGTTGATCAAGAATCTCGTTTACGGTAGCCAAAGCTTCTTTCACTTTATCGTCTGCAGACACGGCGCTATCACGAGCTCCGTTCGCTTGCTCTAAAGCCTGAAACGAAAATACAAAGTTGAAAGTTCGTTTTTTAACGCCCTTCGAAGATCTGGTTCTTTCTTGTCTTTTCACATGCAAAATGAAGAGAAACTAGAAAGTGTTTTAGAAACTAGAAGGATAGCTCAATCACTTTACGGATAATTTCATGTTTGAGATCTTTCAAAATAAACTTTTTATGACGGTTTGAAATATAGTTTGTCTATAAAAAGTTTATTTTGAAAGATCTCAAACATGAAAATATTATTCAGCGATTCAGCTGTCATTCTAGTTTCTAACACTTTGAATTTCTCTTTAGTTGTAGCTCTTCCAAAAGACGAAGTTCGGAAATCAGCTGTTCGTAAGAAATCTTAACCTGTTTAGCGATTTCTTTTTCACGGTTCGCTTGATCTTCGAGATCTTTAAGTCTAGCGGCAGCTTCGGCCACTTCGTCCTCCTGTTTATCGGCACGATCCTTTAACTGTCCGGCTCTCTCTTTAGTCTTGTCGGCTTCCTTACGAATGCCGTCGGCATCGCGAGACGACTGAACTGCGATACGTTCTGCCTCTTGAGCAATACGTAGAGCTTCACCGGCGTCCATATCGGCACCGCTCAGAGATTCTTGTGCTTCTCGTGTCTTGTGTTCTGCCTCTCGAATCAACTCTTCTATCTCTGGAATCAATTCCAGCGCTTTGTCCGCTTTTTCTTTGCTGTCTCTCACCATATCGTTGAATCCTACAAACGATGAAAAGTAGAATCAACTTTCTGTTTGATTAAGGTGTAGAAACGTTTCTTGGACTCTTGATTACACTTAAGTCTTTCAGGAACAAAATTAAGAGAAAATAGAAAGTGTTTTAGAAACTAAAAGAGTAGCTCAATCACTTAACGGTATTTCCACATTGATATTTTTTCAAAATAAACTTTTTATGTCAGTTTGGAAATGGACTAACTTCAACAAGTCAATCATTTTGTTTAGGGATGGGATATTCGAATCCTCGAATCCCGCGAATCTTGAAAAATATTCGAGAAATCTTCGCGCTTTTTTCGTCTTTCGAATCCTACCTTAAAAAAGAACTTAAAAACTTTGATGAAATTAGTTTTAACTCCATTGACGTCCAATAGAAGCGTTCACTAACAAAAAAAAACCGGTGGATTTTGCAATTTCGGTGGTTATCCAGGTCGCCAATACCAATTTGTGGCGACCCTGAGTGCCACACTTGTTTTTTATTATTAATAATTTAAAATTTATTATTATTTGTATCTTCTTAATGAAAACATAGGATTCTTATATGAAGGATTCGAGAACTTTTTAGGATTTGGATTCGAGCAAAATTTAGGATTCGTCCCACCTGTAGTTTTGTTTATTTTTCTATATAAGTTTATTTTGAAAGATTGCATTCTGAAAATATACCCTTAAGTAATTGAGCTGCACTTCTAGTTTCTAAAAAAACACTTTAGTTTCTTTTTATATTGCGCCTGAAAGACAGAATAACCACATAAGTTCAAAATCCAGTTGTTCATAAAACAAAAAGGTAATTCGGAAGGCAATAAAACCTTTGAGTGTTTCCAGGGTCTTTAACGCTTCTTCTAATGTCTTGTCTCCCATTTCGACGGCTTCTGTAGCTTTGCCGAAAGCCGCATCGACATCGGCCAAAAGCGAATCGGCTTCCTGTTGATGAGCACTTCCTTGCTTCAAGAGACCTTCAGCCTCTGCGATCTTATTGTCGAGATCTCCGAGTAACCGATCGTGTTCTTGCATCAATCTATCCGCTTCTTCTTGAATCCGTTTTGCCTCTTTCGTGATATCCGCAGCATCTTCTAACAGTTTTGGAACGTCGACGTTCGGCATCGTCAGTCCGTTTGCATTCGTGTAGATGCTGAGAGCTTTGTCGTAAGCCTCGGTTGCCTTTTCGAGGGTGTCTTTCGCAGCCTTCTTCGTCTCTTCCATCAACTTCTCGATGTTCTTCAAGTCGTTCTTTAAGTCACGGATCTCGTCGCTAGTTTTACGTTGCGTGTTGATTGCGTCTCTTGCGATCTGAAACGCTTTTCTCGATGTGTTTAGAGCTTCTTCGGCCACTTCCTCGATCTCTTTAGCATCGTTCTCTTGACGTTCGGCTTCTTGTCTAGCCTGTCTCGCGATTTCGGTCATTCGCTGAGACTGTTGACCGAATTTGGCCGCTTGGTTTTGTGCTAATAAAAGAGCTTCTATTCCGTCGTTTTCTAGAAAACGCTGAGCTTCTTTCAGAGCGTCTCTTGCTCTACGGATTGCTTCTTCGGCCAGCGTGATGTTGACGACACCCTCTCGAGAGTCGACTGCCGCAACTCCGATGCTTCCTACTATCTTTCCGGCCGTCATTCGAACTTCTTCGATGCGATCTCGTAGTTCTTTGAGACGTTCGGCAATATCGCCTTCCGTACCTATCGAGATCGAGAGGAATAATCACGAGTATTGTTAACGTAATGAATGTTACTACAACGTAAAGTAAAGCCTCTAACCCTGAGCATTTTTGGCATCTCTTAGAAGGTCATCAACACTCTGCTGAACCGCTAATAATCTCTGTTCGAAATCGGTGGCGTTTTCGAAGTCGGGATTGTTTTCGATCGACTGCAGGAGGTCATCCAGTTCCGATAGTTTCCTTCTGAGGTCATTAGCAGACTGTTGGACCAAATTGTAACATGGTGGACAATCTTTGTGGCCACAAAAACACAACAATTAATTTATGATACAATCGGGATCGTGAGGACTGAGAAATTAGAGAATTTTCTCGAAACAGCAAAGGTTTCAGAATGTCATAAACTAAGGTACATTATAATATTTGCAAATAGTTTAATTTGCATTAGTTAATTGGACTCGAAATTAAAATTACAATTTTTCCAAAGCAAAAAGAACAGAACAACGAACAATGTGTGGTCAAAATGTTCGCAAACATGTTCTGTTCTAGTCTGGAACCCCCTCCACCTCCACCTTTAAGAAATGCTCGAAAAATATGTTCATTCGGATTTTCTTTAAGCATTCTGTTCATCATAATTAAATTGATTAATAATTAAATTTTCAATAGTTGACGGAAAATTCAAATTTTAATATTTTTCTCTCTGAAAAGTAATTTTTTCTTAAACTTTTCTCGGGTTTTTTATATTTTTGAGTCCAGAATCCATTCGGAATTTTTGTTATTTTTCTTCTGAAATTTTTCCATAATTTTGGTAGTTTTCCCTCCGAATTCTTCCCGATTTTTGTTTATTTTGAGTTGTCCTCCGATTTTTGTTTATTTTGAGTCTCCTCTCAAATTTGGCTCCTTTTTATTCTAGAATTTCACAGCCCTTTTCTTTATGACAAAAAAAAAGGCAGACACCAACCAATGCAGCCTGCAGTTTTATTATATTTATTTTCTTTGCATCGATCGCAACGACGTCCTTCGACATTCAGCATGCACTGGCATTGCCCGTGAAGATCGCATTGTTGATTACGAGATCCAACACCATCGCAATCACAAGCTGGAACATATTGAGAAAAAAAAAACATAAGATTTCTTAGTGTCTGTGATCACTTTATGAGAGAGAGAGAGAAGAAAACCAAAAAAAGACCTTCGCATCCGGTCTGTGAAAAACCGTAATGATGAGCGGAACATTTGTCGCACTTCTGACCGGTCACTCCGGGACGGCAAGTACACTGACCATTGTTGATGTCGCACGATTGACCAACCGATCCGAGAGGATCGCAATCGCAAGACTTGCATCCCTTTCCACTTCTTATGTCCCAATAACCATCCTCGCATTTATCGCAACGTTGACCAGCGACGTTCGAAAGACAGTGACATTGTCCCGTGACGGGATTGCATGCGGTGGGACCTCTTTCGTGAGAGACGGTGCCGGGAGGATAACAATCGCAAGCTATTATATACGAGATAGAAAAAAATGGTAACTTTATCGAATGTAGTTTTTTTTCCCAGTTCCGATAGAAATATACGGAAATAGATTTAAGTTACGTTTGCAGTCTCCTTTGGTTGCAGAGAGTGCGTCTCCGTAAAAACCAGAAAGACAACGTTCGCAATGCGTTCCAGTCGTATAATAGACGCATTTCAGACATTCTCCCGATGTTCTATTATAAGAGAAACATTTATAACAGGTTACGGTGATTTTAAAGTAGAAACCGTCCCTTCAAACTCTGCATATTCTGTCTTATCAGGAGCGAAATTATGAGACTGGAAAGGGTTTTAGAAACTAGAAGGGTAGCTCAATCACTTAAGAATATTTTCATGTTGCTATCTTTCAAAATAAGCTTTTTTTTATAGCTAGTTAAAAAGTATATTTTGAAAGATAGCAACATGAAAATATTCTTAAGTGATTGAGCTACCCTTCTAGTTTCTAAAACACTTTCTAGTTTCTATTAATTTTGCTCCTGAAAAGCAGACTTATCAGAGTTTGATTTACGTTCCCATTAACCATCTGTTATTAGACAATGCACCTGTTACAGTTTCCTACTGCATTTGTGTCGATGTTTCCATTGCAGTCGCAACGTGTACACGAAATCGGCGATCCATATCGTCCCTGTGGATCTCCATAGTACCCATCGGTACACATATCGCACCGAGGACCTGCATATCCGGCCGGACATTCCAAACAGATAACCTCTCCATCGAGAAGTTCCATACAGGCACTCTGTTGAGGACACGGACAACTACGGCAGTCGTGACTCGTACCGTGTAAAGCGTTACCATAGTAACCGCGTGCGCAACGCTCGCAAGTATCTCCAGCCGTGTTATCTCGACAGATACAGCGACCGGTTTCGGCATCGCAGATATCTGCATGTCCGTGACAATTGCACGGAACGCAACGCGCGAATGGACCTCCACTCGGAGGATCGTGACGGAATCCCGGAGCGCAGGATTCGCAGTATTGACCGACGTAACCTTCGGGACATGTACACATTTCGACCCAACCGGCATCTTGACCGTAACCGAGTCGACTGGCCGTTTGTAGTTTGACATCCTTTAGGAAACCGATTCCTCCAGGTGTGTAAGTTCCACGAATCTTGATCGCAGTTACGTTGCTCAAAAGACTTATGAAGTCGTGAGTACTGAGGCGTGGAGTCCAACCGTAGTTCGGATGGTCGTGAAGACGGAAACGAAATTCCTGAAATTTCGGATAAATATTCATTCTAGGTTTTAATCAAAAGAACTTTTCCAGTTGCAACTTTTTTTTAGAAACAAAATATAAAAACAATTTTATCTTCTTCATTTACTCTTCTAGTTTCTAAAACATTTAGTTTTTTTAAATTATTAGCCCAAAAGCTTAAAATCGACATCAGTTTCTTTTCGAAACTTCAACGTCACCTGATTAACGTAAGATGGAGACGGATTCCGTTGTCCATAAATCGGTTGCGCAATGAACTGACGTCCACTCTCTATTACAACATCCTGCGATGAAGCTCGAGATTCCGTAGAGTTCAGACGAAGAGTAAAGGAAAGGAATTGATTGTAGGAAGCACGATGATCTCCGAGCCAACGATCTGGAGCGGAAAAATAAACCGGATCTCTCGACGGAGCCGAAACTCCGATGACGTGATTGATCGCATTGTATTGAGTCTGAACTATCTGTCCGTATGGATCGACAGCCACCCAACGCTCTCGATCTGAAATGGTACGATTCGTATCAACAGTTTACAGACACTTGAATTGACAATGTTTGAACGAGAATGACCTCTAGTGAAGGTGCTGTCGATAGACGTCTTTCGATATCCTGGATCGCTACGACAGACGGAAGAATGCCCAAAACAGAAACAAGCCGTACAACCGAATTCGTCTTCTTGATTTAGATTGAAATATCCCGGTTTACATTTGTCGCACTGTTGACCTTCGACGTTTTCTTTGCAACGACAGATTCCGGTGTTCGTGTCACAACCGGCGACGTTTCCGTAACTACCGGCTTCGCTACAACCGCAAGCTCTTTCAATAAAAACAAATCAGACACGGAAATCGGTTACGTCATTAAATCTTTCAGTTCTGTTGGGAAATTTTGAGGGATCATTAAATTTGGAACATACCGGCAACCGTAAGTTCCGAAATCGTAATGATTCAGTTCACAACGGTCGCATTTGTCACCCGTTACACCGGGTTTACACTGACAGCGCCCGTTCCTATCGCACTGGAGACTACGAGATCCTGTCATAAAAGAGTAGTGTTGGTAAAAAAAAACAATTAACGATTTTTTTTTGGAAAATTTTGGGATCAATGGATTTCTTCCGTTAATACCAGTACGATCACAAAGGCAATTGATACAGATTCCGTCGTTCCTCTCGTAGAAGTTTTCCTTACAGCGCCCACAGTTCGGTCCGTCCGTGTTATCTCGGCAGTCGAGACAATGTCCACCGTGTCCCGTACGGTTGAAGAGTTCCTTATCGAAGAAACATTTCTCAGAACGACTGTTACAGTTGCATGCTTTAAAGAAAATAATGAAAAATGAATTCTTCACGATCGATCGGAACAAATAAGAAAATTCAAGAGTTTGATTTTCAATTATTTTAAATTTTTAAAAATGTTTTTCTGTCTCTTAATTTTCTTTTGTCTAAATTTGGAACACTTATCTGTTTATATTTTAAAATTAATTATTAAAAGTTTCGTGAAAGATTTCGTAAAAAAATTAACTTATTTAATTTTGACATAATTGTCTAAATTTATAATTTGAATACATTTTGAATTTAATTCGAGTATTTTTAAAATTAATATTAATTATGTAGTTTTATTAATTATTTTTTTATTATTCGAAAACTTTAAAAATATTATATTTACTTTTAAACTAAGTATTTTATTTAAATAAGAATTTAAATTAAAATACTTAAAATTAAATTAAAAATGAAAATAATTAAAACTAAAAAAAAAGATTTTTTTTAAAAAACTTAGAAAATTAAAAGTAATATTAAATTAAAAAATTAAATTTTAAAATTAAAAAATTAAATTATTAAATTAAAAAATTAAATTATTAAATTAAAAAAAATATTAAATTACAAAAGATTTTAAAAAGGTTAAGAAATTAAAAATGAAATTTAGATTTAAATTAAAAATTACACTTTAAAAATAATTTAAAACTTTATTTAATTTTCTGTTATTTTTTTTTTATAAAAAAAATCGTAAATTTTTTTTAAAACTCTTGATATGATGGGGAATTTTTGTTCAACCGACGTTTGCATTCGTAAGCGTCCGTAGCCGTTGCTCGTCCCCACGGTTGATCGTTAAAGAACGGAAGACATTCGTTACAGTCCGGTCCGGCTGTATTATGTTCGCAGATACATTCCAATCGATCCTGTCCATCTGGAAAGTATCTCTTCTCACATCTATTGGCGTGACCGTTACATTTGCATCGACCACCGACCGAGAAATCTGAAATGGCATAGTAATAAGACTGAAGGACTTTCTGATCACCGAACACTTCATCTCCGAAAGTGTTCAGTCGGTCCAGAGAGATCCGAATGTCCGTCGCAGTTACGAACTCCTAAAAAACATGCCAATGTTGATCTTGAAAATTGTGCAAGGGGGGGGGGGGGAAACCAAGATTTTGAACCTGCAGAAGTGGACTATTGTCGAATTTGTAAGCACTTGGTCTTCCTTCTAAAGTACTAAAAGCCACATTACCACCAGTCAAAGGTGAAATGTCACTGAATTCATTAGAACACATGGCTTGAGTTTCATTGGTCCTTGCAATGAAGTTTCCATCCGGAAGTGTATAAGTATCTCGGCATGTCGAACTAAAAGAAACAAATTAATAATTTTAAGTTGTTAAAAAAAAAAAAAAATGGGTGTCTCTTGTGGTGCTAAAGGTTTATGGGACAATCCCAAATTTTGTTTCGTGTGTGTGTTGTTTTCTCGAGACCTGTAATATTGATATGGTATCCAAGGTCCATCCTCGGAAGATTTTTTGTAAATGGCAAAACTTTCTGGTCTCGGTGAATGGAACTTTAATCTCACATAAGTTATGTCAAATGCTTTTTCTGTAAATTGAAAAATTAACAACAACAAAAAAATTAGACAATATTAAATAATTCAATATCTTAAGGAAGCTAAAAGGATTTTTTTTTTTAATTCAAAAAAAATATTCATGCAAATAAGGAGGAACCGTGTGGGAGATAAGAACTCTTTCTACATTTACTGAAAGGAATATTAAGAAAGTTTTGTTTTTTATAAACTAGAAGGGTAAATGAATCACTTGAGGTGGTTTTTTTTAAGTATAAACCTCCTCTCGAACTCTTTACATTTATTCTGCTTTTCAGGTATAAAAATGAAGTGAAACTTCATGTGGTTTAGAAACTAGAAGGGTTGAAACGACCCTCGAACTCGTGATTATTCTCTGTCTTTCAAGTGCTTTGCAGCACTTGAAGAGAAACTTTAATGTGTTTTAGAGAAACTTAAAAGTAGAGGTGGGACGAATCCTAAATTTTCTCGAATCCGAATCCTAAAAGGTCTTCTCGAATCTCTCGAATCCTTCATATAAGAATCCTATATTATTCATTAAGAAGATACAAATAAATGAAATAATATTAAATATTAAATTTATTAATAATAAAAAACAAGTGTAGCTTCACTCAGGGTCGCCACAAGCTGATGATATTGGTGATCCGGATACAACACCGAAATTGCAACAATCGCCGGTTTTTTATGTTAGTGAACCGCTTCTATTGGACGTCAATGGAGTTAAAACCAATTTTACCAAAGTTTTTAACAGTTTTTTTTAAGGTTAGGATTCGAAAAGATTCGAAAGACGAAAAAAGCGCGAAGATTTGAGTTTTCGAATCTCGAATATTTTTTCAAGATTCGCGGGATTCGAGAATTCGAATGTCCCATCCCTACCAATACCCTACCCTAAGTGTAGCTCAATCACTTAAGGGTAATTTTACTATTTTCATGTTGTTATCTTGCAAAATAAGCTTTGTTATGTCAAGTTTGAAAATGACTCAACTTCAGGATTGAAAAAGATTTCAAACGTGAAAATACCCTGAAAGTGATTAAACTACCCTTCTAGTTTGTAAAACACTTCAATTTTCTCTTATAAAGTGCAACTTTTTTATTTTTTTCGCTTTTCTTTCTCTCTTGTGTGTGTGTGTGTCAGCCATCTAGAGACTAGAAGAGTAACTGAATTAAGTTATATCTTTTCAACTTTTTGGTCTCCAAATAATTACAATTAGTACTCTGCTAGCAGCCAAATAGGCCAATGGCAGAGGGACATAAAAGTCCATATGCAGCATTAAGCATTGTCATGAATTGACAGTGAAACTCAAAAATCTAATTTGAAGAAACTTTCATTAATTAAGTTTATTTTTTTTTTCTCTATTAAAATAAAGATTCATTTTACTCTTCTAGTTTCTAAAATTATTTTTAAAATGCATAATATATTTGAGTTGTGTGGGTTTCAAAGTGACACACAAATAGGAGGAAATAATAAAGAAAAAAATGGAAATAGAACAAGTTTTCGTTTTTCTTGTGTAACTATTTAAAAATAGGTCTCATTTTTTAAGTTTGTTGCATTGAAAATGTTTGTGACATTACGGAAAGAGAGGGGATGTATTTAGCCATTTTCTTGTTTATTTTGAACTATTTTTAACAGTATTCTGTTTGTATATGTCTTTTTTTATTTGTAAATTGGGGGGGAGGGTGTTAGTAATATTTATAATTAACATGTTAAGCAAAGTTCCCAGGAAAGTTTCATTTTTTAAGATTCTTAATTGTTTCAAACAATTAAGAATCTTAAAAAATGAAACATTGGTTTCCCCTCTTGAAGCTAAAGAAGAGTTACATACTGATAAATAAAACTTAAAATAACAATTGCCAAAATGTGCCATAAGTATTTTCATGATGACGACGATATCTTTCAAAATAAACTTTTTTTTTCCATTGCAAATTTATGTGAAAATGTCAATTTTCGCATTATTTTTTTTAAAAATTCAATTAGATTTTTAAACGGGTTGCCCTAAAGAGACATTTGCACTAAAACCACTTTTGTTCTCTTTTATTACGGTTTAGTGTCTTTCGGTGAAGTTAAAAAAGGTTCTGCGCGACACAGGCGCGCAAAAAAACGCCAAATGAGATACTTAAGACTACTGATTACGGCAAACGTTCGTTTAGGGCAAAAGGGGTTTTAGGGCAAATGTCTCTTAGGGCAAAAGGGGTTTTAGGGCAAATGTCTCTTAGGGCAAAAGGGGTTTTAGGGCAAATGTCTCTTAGGGCAAAAGGGGTTTTAGGGCAAATGTCTCTTAGGGCAAAAGGGGTTTTAGGGCAAATGTCTCTTAGGGCAAAAGGGGTTTTAGGGCAAATGTCTCTTAGGGCAAAAGGGGTTTTAGGGCAAATGTCTCTTAGGGCAAAAGGGGTTTTAGGGCAAATGTCTCTTAGGGCAAAAGGGGTTTTAGGGCAAATGTCTCTTAGGGCAAAAGGGGTTTTAGGGCAAATGTCTCTTAGGGCAAAAGGGGTTTTAGGGCAAATGTCTCTTAGGGCAAAAGGGGTTTTAGGGCAAATGTCTCTTAGGGCAAAAGGGGTTTTAGGGCAAAAGGGGTTTTAGGGCAAATGGCACACACCCATTTTTAAACGTTTTCAAAAACTGTCATAAGTTCATAACATTATCATAAAAAGTTTATTTTAAATGATAACAACATAAACTCTTCTAGTTTCTAACACTTTTATCAAGTTTTTAATATTGTTCAATAAAAAAGCAAAGAATTTTTTCTAGTTCCACATTTCGATTCGATCGCAACGTGCACGTTACCCATAAGATGTTAAATGAAATTAATTATTTCTCATTAATCAGGTCATTGACCTCCATTATCCCAAAAATGGTCACATTATATATAACTTCATATTATTTTTTTTTTAAATATTAATAAGTGGACACAACAATTTGACCCCCTTATGAAGATGACCCATGACCCTTCCCCCTTTCTCTTTTTTTTAACCAGACCACCTCCTCCTCCTCCTCCTCCTTCCATTTTTTTTCTTCATAGTTTAATATTTCAATCTCCTCCTCTTTTCCTTTTAAATATCTCATAATCTCAAATTTCTTAAAATATCAAATGTCAAGATTTTTTTTTTCTCTCTCTCATTTTTGTTGTCGAAACTTTTGTCTTAGTTTGTACAAACAAAATTTGCAACAGAAACTTTTATTTTCTTCCAAAAAAGAGGTTTTTTTGTTGTTGGTTAAAATATGGAGGGGTTTTTTTTAAATAAGAGGGGAGAGAGAGAGAGAGAGAGAGAGAGAACATAATTACACTCAAGGATTACAGTTATATTCAACGCGGGTTGGATGAGGAGGCTAGCTGTTAGCATTTTTAATAAGCCAAACAAAAAAAAAATATAGGCTTTTCGTAACCAAAGCGAATGGTTAGAGGCTAGAGTTTCTCTAGAATTACAATTTACATTTTAAAAAGTGTAAACGCGCGCCTCTCTTCAAACTGAGTTTTCAGTTGCAAAAAAAAAAAAAAAAAAAGTGAAGAGAAACTTTGTGTTTTAGAAACTAGAATGGTAGAGAGCCTCAAATCAATACAGGCAATTAGAAAACGGGATGTACAGAAGTTGGCTCCGCCCCTTTTTATAACGAACGGCAACTTCTAATTGGTTTGTTGTGTGGTTCGACGTTGAAAAGGGGCGGAGAGCATGTGACGTCAGACTACATAACCAACCAATTAGAAGTTGCCGTTCGTTATAAAAAGGGTGGAGCCAACTTCTGTTCATCCCGTTTTCTAAATTGCCTGTCAAATCAATTAACGATATTATTATGTTGATATCTTACATTAGGGCTAAGTGGGCTTGTGCACAGGGGCCCCAAATTTTTAGAGCCCCCCCCCCCTCAAGACACAATGCAAAGTACTAAATAGTTGTAAAGAGAAAATAACTATATCTTAAAAAAATTAAAACTATTTTTACTGTATTTATTCACTTTTTTTTAAAAAAAAAAAGGCCCCAGAAAGACCTCAAAGACCAGAGCCTCCCAAAAGTTAAGATCCGCCCCTGGATATCTTTCAAAATAAACTTTTTATAGACACAAAAATTATAAAATATCGTCTGTTTATAAAAGTTGAATTATTTTTAAAAAAAAAACTAACGTAAAAAGTTTATTTTGAAAGATATTAAACATGAAAAATAATTTTGGGATTAAACTACCCTTCTAGTTTCTAAAACACATTCAAGTGTCTCTTCATTTTTGCATCTGAATGAAACCTTGAAGGGGGGGGGCCATTCTGAGTTTTAAAATGACCCAACTTTTTTAGACAGACGATTTTTTTTGTCTACAAAAAGTTTATTTTCAACGATATAAAAATGAAAATACAGTTTCTAGTTTTTAAAATCACTTTCTAGTTTGCCTCTGAAACAAAGAAATAATCAAGAAAGATTTCGATAAAATTAAGACAAAACGATGTTGGTTAATTCTAGCCTCTCTCTCCAGTCGTTTTTATTGCTAAAATGATTTTTGCCTTAAGAGACTTTTCAACCCCCCCCCCCCTCTCTCTTCCCTCTAAAAGCATTGCTGCTAGCCTCCACAACCAACCCTCGTCATTGTGCCAGATGGAAAATATACCTTCCAAATTTGGGCACAAGTAAAGTGTCTTTGAAAATTGAAATGAGATATTTTTAACTAAAATTAACTTTTTTGTTTTTTTTTGAGTCAACAGGGTCAAATTAGAAATCTCATTTGCATATTTGAGTGTTATTTAATTTTCAATTAATGGATATTATGAGGGAGGGGAGGGGGGAGCCCCCCCCCCCCATGAGACAGGTTGGGTTGATTCCATTTCATAAAATTCAGGGGAGGAGGAGGGTTTAAAGAAAAATAGGGGGGATTAAAGAATTTTAAGAAACACTTTCCATTTTTTCTTGAACTTCTTTTACAATTTCAAGGTGGCTGAGTAGATATTTATTTCGCTTTCGTCTCACTGCACTTACTAATGCTAAGCTTCATAGAGGTTTTTTTTTGTAAAAATTTCGCCGCAAAAACGTCAAGTGAACGTTTTTTTTTTTAGAAACAACATTACGAAAAAAAAATTTAAATTGTTTTAAAAACTAGAATGGTAAAAGATTATGCTATAAGTTTTTTCATGAAAATATCTTAAAAATAAAACATTTTATAGTTTAGTTTGAAAAATGACCCGTTTTGGGTTTTTTTTTTCCATGAAAAAACTATTTTCGGCCATTTTTCAAAACTGTCATAAAAAGTTTATTTTAAAAGATATAGCATTATGAAATTTTTTTAGCGTTATCACTAGGATTCGGATTTTTATGCAAATAGCAAGTAAATGTTTCCCAATCTGTGGCCCAAGTGCCAATTGTGAAGTAATCTGTACCATATTTAGAGTAACCTGCAATTATGCTTTTTCAAATAGAAAAAGACTGATTAGAGGCTAGATGTCTGGTTACTATCCAGTTGTCAACTAGAGTACTAGCCTCTAACCAGTCTTTTTGATTGAAAAAAAAAATTATTAATTGTTGGTTAATGTAAATAGGAATGTTACTTCCCAATTGGCATTCGGGCCACAGATTGAGAAACATTTTCTTAATATTTGCATACAAATCCGAGCCCTAATTATCAACAACTATTCTAGTTTCTAAAACACTTTGAATTTTTTTTTCTCGTAATGTTTTCTCCTGAAAAACGTCCGCTTGAAAAACGTCGAATGCAGAGAAGAGCCCCTTGGTTCTATAGAACATAATAGCCACTGCAGTGACGCCATCTGGTAGGAGAAAAACAAAATAAATATTTATAAAGCCACCTTAAATTAAGTTTATTTAAAGTTTCCAAACTGGACATTACAGCAGACTTTCTGTATAAACACATAGTTTGTGCAAAAATATTATGATCTGGACAACTACATCCTACAGACGTTACGGAAAAGGAGTGTGACGTCATGAGAGAGACAGAGAAGGTGCATCATATTGGTAGATAATGACAAGGATTAATGACGTCACTCATTGATCTATAACATTAGTTGTGAACAGTTAAGACATGTAGACTTGATCAGAGGCATCTGTAGACAGCTTCAGAATTTTTTTTTGGCTCCACCCTTTTATATGAGCGTCAGACCAACTATCAACCAATTAGAAATGGAAAAGGGCGGGGGCATGTGACATCAGACCCAGTAACAAGCCAATTAGAAATTTATGACGGGGCGGAGCCAAAGAAATTCTGAAGCTGTCTACAGATGCCTGTGACTTGATCAGAGGTCTCATTACAAAAAAATGTCATATGACAGTGCATTGTCACATCTAGCTCATAAACCTTATATCACAGTCACAAAAGTAAATTCAGAAACTTTTATTGCATTACAAGTATTGTCATATGACTGGTGTACTGTATTAATATATGACAATGATAAAATAATAAGGCGCAAGTAGTGAGATCATAAGGTATAACTGTCACAATTTTATGATTTTTTTTTCCTCCTCATTTTTTCATCATAAAATTGTGACAATGTTTTTTTGCAATGAGGCTAGAGGCTAGAGTCAACCTACAACTAATTAATCAGAATTTAAATTCTAAAACAAATCTTAGCCTCTAACCAGGGTCTTCCATTACATTTGCCTTAGTAATGAGGCCTCAGTTTATTTACTCATTTCTATCATAAGTAAGGCACACAAAAAAAGTATGCGGTTATTTTTAATTAACGAGACTGTTTAGAGGCTAATTTTTTGTTATTAATTGAAGTTTTACAAAAGGGTTAACTTAATAGTTTTCAATTCTAGCCTCTAAACAGTCTCATTGATTAAAAAAAACCGCCATAATTCTTTTGGCTTTATGTAACTTCAGTCATATTTTTTCACCTTTGACCTCTCTCTCTCTCCATTTTTAGATAAAAATGAAGAAGAAAATATATATAAACAAAGTTTGTTAGAAACTAGAATAGTAAGTTTTATGCCATTTTTATTTTTGAAAATTATCAAATTTTTAATTAGTTTTTTTTTTTTGCATTATATTTCAAATTGCGATAAAAAGTTTATTTTAAAAGATTATCGTCATTTAAAACACCCGTCTGTAAGTACATTTACCAGCTACTATTCTAGTTTCTAACAAATTTCTTTATAATTTTCACGAAGATATTTTTTTTTAAATAAATGTTTTCTTAGAAAAACTGGAATCGAAAAAACTTTTAAATTCAACTTTCCCAAAACTTAAAAAAATGCGATAAAAAGTTTATTTTAAACGATATCGTCTTGAAAATAACTTCAGCACATTCACCTACTCTTCTAGTTTCTAACAAAATTAGTCAATTTTGTTCGTTGTACTGTATCTCTTAATTAAAAGGATGCTCTTGTCTTTTTAGTTATTGACGCTGCAACCTTTGACCTCTCTAGACTATCGAATCGGGCGCATTTCGAGCTACTTACTGGCGGGTTCTGCAAAGAGAGAGAGAGAGAGGAAGGGGGAACTTGGGGGCCCATATTTAGGAAAGGGGGGCCGGCGGGCCCCCCTCCCCTTTGAACTTACTAAGGTGCAGGGTGAGCGTGACATGTTCTGGGTGTTGTATTCCCTGATACATAGTCTCACTTTGCCACCAAGTGAGATTATCGATGTTATTAAAGTCTGTAAGATAATGTGGCGGATGAGAGAGCGACGGTATCGCACTGTTGCACATTTCGCATAGTTTTCGCGCTCCCGTCACTCCCGTTTGCATGCAATATTCAATGGGTGGATCGCCGCATGTGTTTGATGCTTCCACCTTCACGTTGAACGCGGCGTTCACGAACTCTGGGATGCAACGTTGAGGACGACGAAAGTCGTCGTAGCACGAATTGCCGCGATCGTCAACGCTCTGACGGAAAGCGTAATCGTCATCTATGTCCGTGACATGATCTTGACTGTTGCAGCCGTTCCACGGTAACACGAGCACGGCAAAGGCCACTAAGGTCCACAATAACTTTTTAGCCATCTTAAGCCGATGGCCACTGATCCATAAACGTTCAAAGACTGCAAAATATGACATCTAAAAATAAACTATCTTCCTCCTTCGGTCTTCTCTTCCTTCCCCACAAGAAGAGATTGAATTCGATAATCTTTTGAACACCCTGTATATATGATTATTTCTTAGAGCAATGGAAGAGTTCAATTACGATTATCAGGGGAAATGGTATTCTTTTGACGTCAGTGGGGTTGACGTGATATTTAGAAATGTTTTATTTAGTCTCACAGAAAAGGGATGATATCAAACATTCTAAACAGTTTAAACAAAAGTACTTCTTAAATTATTTGTTATTACCACTTTTCTTTTAAACAAAATGACACAATCTTAAATTTTTTTGTCAACCCCTCAAACGTCACAAGCTTCATCTTACGATGAAGCAGGTATATACTTGCGTCGCCCTTAAAAAGAAGCTTATGACGTATGATGGGTTGACACAAAATTTAGGATTGTGTCATTTGTGTCTGATAAAAATGGGTAACAAAGAATTCAAGAACGCTTTTGTTTAAAATGTTGAAACATTTTTATTACCCCCTTCCCCTTTTATCAGATAAAATAACACAATCCTAAATATATTTTTTCAACCCCTCTGACGTCGCAAGCTTATTTTTACGATGCGGCATGTAATATATTTGACTCATGCGACCTAACATTAAAATATTGAAGTAGAGGCTCGTTTACGTATACGGTGTACTAATATGGCGTTTTGTTCAGTTTTATCAATGTAGCATTACGCCATGTTAGTTCACCCATGTTCCTTATTTAAGCCACGCCTTGTGCTTCAAAATTAAGTGTATTATATAAATAGAAATGTTCATGCATTGATTCACTACCACCGTATCGTATATATACATTTCATAACACACGGTATTTTCTTATGAAAAAGTTTAACAAATTTAAATGGGTGCTGCCATCTAGTGATAAAAAATCTTATCTAAGTTTATAGCGCTAATAGTTGTAAAAAAATTATAAATGAAGAATTTATTATTAAGAAAATGTATCATAAATTTACAATCAAGAATTAAAGTAAATAAATTGCTTGAGAAATGATTGCAATGATAAAATAGATGGTATTAAGAACGGATTTCCTGTTTCCTGATGACTTAAAATTCTTAAGATGCAAATTAGTCCCTTTGACCTTCACATATGATAACACTTGACCTTTTAACAATGTTTAAATACCTATTTTTTATTTTATTTTATTTTACACAGAACAAAGAAGCAATTTCTAAATCAGCTGCAACATCTTTTGGTCTTGATCCATCATCGTCTTCAACAGTGACATCGGCACCAGACTTTAGTAGCCACTTGACCACTTCAGAGTGACCACAAGATGAAGCTTCAAAGAAAAACAAAAGAAGACATTAGTATCAAACCAATTTACACAAACGGAATTTTTCAAACCGTAATGTAATGCCGTTTGTCCATCAGAATCTGTCTGATTCAAGTTTGAGCCTCGACTGACCAACAAGTGGACCAGGTCAATGTTCCCTCGATCGCTTGCCCAATGTAACAAACTCATTCCCTGTGAAGACATTTGGATTGTTAGAAAAAATCTAAAAAAAAATTGGATTTATTTAAATTTAACAATTTTAATTCTGTTCAAAAATATATATTAAATTTTTTAAAATTATTTTAAGTTTCAGAATTCTAAGCTACAAATTGAAGTTTTTTTTAAAAAAAAATTACAATTTGCATATAAATAATATAAATTTAATTAATATAACGTGTAAATTAAAATAAATCTTTGAAGAGTAGCTCAATCATTTATGGATATTTTCATGTTGATATCTTTTAAAATAATTAAATTTAAGCAAACCATATTTGATCATTTTTTCTCTATAAACAGTTTATTTTGAAAGATAACATGAAAATAAGGGATTCTGCAACCCATTCTAGTTTCTAAAGGGTTTTCAATTTCTCAATTACTCTTGCTCTTCTGAAATTCAGAATAATCAGAGTTAGAAAATCAGCTGTTAATAAAAAAAATCTTAATAAAAAATACTTAGTAATAAATATTTCAAGTTTAAAATTTTTTTTCCAATTTTTTATGAAGTAAAATTTAAAAAAAAACACGATTTTTTTGGACACCTCTTCGTCCTTTCCGTTGACGTCATCAATCCGTTCAAGAATGTCTGTAACACGTTGAACGTTCCCTTCTTTGACCCAATCGAAGACCGTCTTCTGATCGTCGCTCGGAGTTTGGTTTTCTTCGTCCACAGCTCCTCGTAACGTACTTACGGCTAATCCTAGTGTCTCTTTCGTGCCGTTTCTTGGCCGCGTATCGTCCTGATCAAGTGTGAAAGTGTGAAGTGTGACAAAAACATTAAACGTGTGTGACATTAACTTTTGACACCTTTTGTCTCCACTGTGGGTCGATTCGGTCCACTTCTTCGATGTATTCTCTCATCGCCTGTTCCGTACTCATGTCACCGACGTTTTTCCAAGCTTCCCTGCAAGTTAAAGACACGTGTTTCCGGTCATTTTGTGGTCATTCAATGTTACATCGCTACTTATATACATTACCACTTCTGTTTTGCTTGAAAGTTGAAAAAACCCGGTTTCGCCACATGACATGGCCCATCTTTGACCTATTTCATCGTTAAAAGTAAGATATCTCCATTCATTATCGTTGTATGACAAAATACGCAACGTCCGCAAGCGCGCGGTTGACGTCATCCGCTACTTTGCGGACGTTGCGTAACCGTAATCCTTGTTTGTTGACACTCGTAACGCCGTTTTCGGCATCGTAAAATTGTTTTATTCGATTCTCACCTGCTTAAATCTAGCGTAAAGGTAAAGTAGTTGATCGTTACTGACATTAGAAACAATTTTGGTCAAGTGATCGGCCGCATTTTCAAAGATTTCGCGGTCAAAATCGTCAGTTTCATCGCAGACGATCTGCAGCGATGATTCCGCCATCTTAAATGCAATCCAATATAACAAGATTACTATGAAGACATGACGTCACATATCTGTACCTATCTTTTCAGGCGACTGGGTATACTAATATGGATTACGATGTTATTTAACAGTGCGCAAGACGCCGTATTAGTACACCCTTTAGTTTTTTAAATCTATCCGCACCTTCTGTTAATTATCGATTTATTCATCAGCCAGATTCAGTCTGATGTCATGTACATAGATTTTTATTTACGTGACGTCACACTGGTAAGTAAATCGGCGAGTAACGGAATGCTGTATGACCACGTAGGTTAAGCTCTGTGCTTAAAAATGCTATTACAAGGGTCATTGTACGTGTCATCTTATCGTAAAAAAAGTAACAGCGGCGGCTAATGATTTACAATTTTCTATCAGCGCGGGAACTATAAAATTCCATGTATAATTTGCCTTATCGTAAGAAGAAGCTTATGACGTCAGAGGGGTTGTCGTATAATTTAGAATTGTCATTTAGTCTGATATAAAACGGGTAATAAATAATAATTTTCAACAATTTAAACAAAATGGTTCATGTATTTTTTTATTATTTCTTTTTATTAAAACAAAATGATAACAATCCTGATTGTGTTCAATCCTTGAACACAATCCTAAACTTATCGCGAACCCCTCTGACGTCACAAACATCTTCTTATGATGAAATACACCACCAAAAAAAGAAAAACGATTTCTATGTATAGAAAAAAATACTTTATTATTAATTTTCCCTTTCTTCATTACAAATATCATCCAAAGCAACATTAACAATCTGTGAAAAATGATTAACAGCAGCAATAATTTCTTCTCTATCTTCTTCGGCCACACGATTCCCACATTTCTGAAGAAACTTATCCGGATGCCATTGAACTTGTTGCTCTCTAAGAAAAAAAAAATTACAAAAGCAAATATAAATTAGATTTATATAATAGGTTACGATGTGACGGAAACCGTTTCTTTCGTACCTTAAACACTTCTTTTTGGCAGCAAAATCCGAAGGATCGACATCGGCCAAGAGAATAGCAATGATCTCGTTAGACGTCCTCGTTCCGCAATTTGAAAAGGGAAGATCTTCGAGATGTATCACAGAAACACTAGATTTTGGATTCTTCGTATCGAATATCCGATTGTATTTTGCCGAAAACTGTGACTTTAGCCTCGTACGAGAAAGGGCTTCCAAAATGTCCATCCGTTTCGTATCTTGTTTGCGACACTCGTTCTCGAAATTCGCTTGATCTTCTCGACTCCAAGACGACGACGCCGAAGAAGTTTCCTTTTTGTTTCGTTCTTCTGTGCTGTTGCTGCTGCTATTGTTATTTCCAGATGAACGCCTTCGGTATTTCGTACTGTATTCCGAAGCTATTCTTCGCGTCCAGTCGTCGTACGTCTCTTCACGATCACTCGCGTTATCGTCGTCGTCGTTGTCGTAATACGATCCGTATCTTCCCCACGAGTCTGCGCAATCGTCGTCCAGCTCCTCTCGTAACCTCTGGTTCCAGAAGTCTTGTCTGTCATCGTTATCATTGTTGTAATTGTCTTCGTCGTCGGAACTTTCGTAGTCGTTGTAAGATCCTTTGTTTTCAACTGGACGTTTCGTATTTTCGTCACCGAGTCCTAACTCGACGAGAATTTGTTTCGAAGTTAATCCGTTCTTGTTTGGAACGTCCTGAGCTCCACGACATAGTTTAAGTAACGGAAGAACAATGTCCGTATAAGCTGTAAGGAAAAAAACATAGGAAAGTCAGTTTTGTACTGGAAATCGTTTTTTTTTTTTTTTTTTGGTTTAAATTGATTCTAAAGGAAATTTCAATTTCAGAAGCAACAACGGCTTATCAATTTTATTCGTTAAAAACTAGAAGAGTAGGTAAAAATGTTAAATGTTTAATTTTCCTAAACATTTCTTATATTGCCAGGAAAAATTGAATAACTTTTTAGTTTCTAACAAACTTGGTCTTGAAAACTAAACTTTTTATGGAAGTTTTGTTAAAGTGGTTCAAATTTTAAAGTTTTCTTTTAAAATGAAATTTAATATTTACGAATTATATATTCACAAAAAAAGTTTTTTTCAAAATACTTTTATTTGAGTCAAGAATTATTCTAGTTTCTAACAAACTTGACTCACTTTTTCTTAATTTTTATAATTGAATATCTTAAAAAATAAACTTTTTATATAGTAGATATTTGAAAATGGATCAAATTTAACCTTTTTTTTTTCTTTTCTTAAATTGAAACAAAAAGTTTATTTTAAAAGATATTGTCATTTTTAGTAAAGTCAACAAACTACAGTATTGAACTTTCTAACAAATTTTAGTCCTTTCTTAATTTTCAAGACCCCCCCCCCTCCTCCCCCGCCGATATCTTTCAAAATAAACTTTTTATAACAGTTTGAAAATAATTTTTTTTTTTAAAAAAATCACAATCGATTATTTTGAAATTGCAGTGAAAAGTTTATTTTAAAAGATATCATCATCTTGTAAAAATAATGTTAACACATTGAAAAATACCAATTCTAGCTTCTAAAAAAAATAAAACTTATGAATTTTTGTTCTTCTTAAAAGTTGCTTCTGAACTATAAGGTGGTTTTATAAATATTTATTTTGTATTTGTCCTTCCAGATGGCGCTATGTTCTATAGGAGGCGCGTCTTCCCTTCACACCTGCGGTTTTGTGAAAAATGATATTTTTCAAAGCGAACGTTTTTCAGAAGAAACATTACGGGAAAAAAAAAAATTCAAAGTGTTTTAGAAACTAGAATAGTTAGTGATAAATTGATAATGCTTAAAAGCTTTTTCAATGATGATATCTTTCAAAATAAACTTTTTATGATAAGTTTGAAAAAAATGACAAACATAGTTTTTCATTGAATGAAAATTTTCAATGAAAAAACCTAAAAATGGGTCATTTTTCAAACTGAACTATAAAATGTTTTATTTTTTAAGATAATTTGCCATGAAAAACTTTCAGCAATAATCTTTTACCATTCTAGTTTTAAAAACAATTTGAATTTTTTTTTTTTCATAATGTTTTTTAAAAAAAAAACGTTCACTTGACGTTTTTGCGTCCAAAATTTTTCCAAAAAAAAAAAAAAAGTCTATGAAGCATAACATTAGCCACTGCAGTGGCGCCATCTGTAAGAACAAACGCAAAATAAATATCTATAGAGCCTAACCTTAAGAAGTTTTGCCTTTTTTTTTATAACAGACGATCAATTCTGGCTTGTCAATACATGAGGGTGTAAGAATTTGTTCAAATTGCTAATGATGAGAGATAAAATGAGTAATTAGTTAATTATTAATTAGTTAAAATTAAGCACTACATACCCCCCACACACACACTTACCTATAGACAATTAAAAATTAGTTATTAATTAGTTAATTCGTTAAAATTAAGCATTACATCTCCCCTCCCTCCCCCCCCCCCCACACACACACATATATAGACAATTTAAAAAAAAAAAAGCAAAAAAGCAAAGGATGGACAAGCCAGGATTGACCCTTTGTATTTCTAACGACTTTTTATAATCTAAAAAAAAAAAACCCCAAAAACTAACCGTAATGTTGTCCCTTTTTGGCTGCACTTAAAGCCCAATGTAACGGTAAATTTCCATCCGAATCAGTTTTCATCAGATTCGGTTTAAGTTTAAGTAAATAAGCAAAACAATAAATACTAGAATGACAACAAGCAATATGTAGAGCCGTTCTACCCTTGTCATCTAACGGTAATTTCGTTATTGAAGTTCCGTATTTATCAATATATGCTTTAAAACGACTCAAACGGTCATTTCTGATATAATTTACTAATTTCTTTGCTTTGAAACCCATTTCGTTGAGTTTCTTCTTCTTCTTCTTCTCGGTCCTCCTGTGTCTAGTTCGATTCTGTTCCGGATGAAGTGAACTGTTTTTGTTCAAAGAACCAAATACACCAAGAAAAACGTTTTAATATAATTTCAAGGACGATTTTAAAAACTGATTATAATATTTTTTCGCTCTCTCTCTCTCTCTCTTTCTATCTTTCTAAAATAGTACATCAGACATCAAGTTTAAAAAAAAAACATGTGGTCTCCGTATAGTAAGTGACCATGATCGCAATTTTCCTTTTCCACTGAACACAAATTAAGAGAAGTGTCCAGTTGTAGTCAGTTTTCCAATCATAAAAAAAAGGTAGAAAAAAGGTGGGGCCAAACACACACACACAACACACAAAAAAAAACTTCAAATGCTGCGGCTGCGGCTCCGACTTATAAGTTGTTCACGTGTGGTTTGTTGTATTTGAGGGCCACCAACAAATTTATGTCCTGTTTTTATACTCGACGAGACTTACTAATTAAACTAGAAGGTGGTTAACATAGAAGGGGGGGGGGGGGGGGGGAGGAAGGGGAGTCAGGAGGGGGGAAATGAGGCATACAAAGGAAATATGAACCAACCAATATTTTTGAAATAAAAAATGCGTCAAACATCAAAAAGAAGGAAAACTAAATAATAAAAAAAATTAACAAACTTGATTTAATCTCTTTTAACAAAAAACATAATTTTCACTTTTTAACTTTTGTTTAATTCATTTTCATTTTTATGGACAGGTTTTTATATTTGTTTATTTTAAATTAAATAAAAAGTTACTTTTTGGGGGCCTTGTTTCCATTGGCGTGAAAATTTTCACCTTTTTTTTTTTGAGGGGGGGGGGGAGAAATTTCAACTGGTGAAAAATAGAACAAACGTGGCTCTATTTAAATGTATTAAATATATAGTAGTATATTTAATATATAATATAGTATAATTAATATATTAAATATATATATTTTAAAATAAAAAGTTAGTTTTTAGCCCTTGTTTTCCATTGGCTTGAAATATTTGAACTTTTTTTTTTTTTGGTGAAATTTCAACTGGTGAAAAATAGAACAAACGTGGCTCTCTTCCACCTATTGAAATTTTCACCCTCGCAATGGAAACAAGGCCTAAAGTCTAGTACACACCAAGATTCTTTGTTGCGATACATTGTTGCAGGGCAGAGAATCGCAACTAACGCGATTCAGACCCGCAACTCAAGTTTCTCTCTATTATTTTTGCTTTCACCACGTCATTATCACTTGTGGAAGTGGGCCAGTGGCCCTTTCGATATGTGCTAACACTGTCATTGATCAAGACTAAGAGGGGCGAATAAAACAGAAACGGTGGGTGGGCACTGTGGGCACACAAGCTTTTCTCAACCGAGAATTGGACAGCTGGAGTTCGAAATCCCCAAAACACAATTTAGTAGTGAATTTACACAGAAGAAGGTCCTTAAATGAATTCAAATTAAATGTGTTTAGGTGAATTCTACGGAATCCAGTTAAGGACACATGAACACCAAATAAATTGACTTTAATTATTAATATTTTAAATTGAAATACTAAATCAATATTTTGTCAATAGTTTATATATTATTATTTAAGTTAATTAACTCAATATTTTCAGATTAATTAACTGAATACATTGAATTCGACATATTGTTTGTTTGTCCTTCACAGGGCTCTGTAGAACACGTTTATTATTTAAATGCATTTAAATTATCAGGTGTACACACACTAAGTATAATCTTTAATAATTAATAGCAAACTGAGCTCTTTTGAGTCTTTGTTCATGTTTCAAAAGACTTCCAACACTATGAAATGTTTCTCAACAATGTTTAAATGTTTCCCATTTCGATGGAACTCAAGAAACATGAATCTGTGCTGCTGCGATTCAGCCCCTGAAACGTTTTCAACATTGTTGCGTTTCTGAATCGCAACTGAAGCGATTCAGTAACCGCAACCAATGTATCGCAACAACGATTCCTAGTGCTACCACTAAATTCCACAGGCATTTAGAAATCGGGACGAATTTCAGTTGGCTCCGCCCTTTTTATGACGACCGGCAACTTCTAATTGATTGGTTATGTAGTCTGACGTCACATGCTCAGCCCTTTTCAACGTTGAACGCAACTTGAACCACACAACAAACCAATTAGAAGTTGCCGGTCGTCATAAAAAGGGCGGAGCCAACTGAAGTTCGGCCCGATTTCTAAATTCCTCGACTCTTCTAGTTTCAAATAAACTTTGAATTTCTTTCCCCCCCCCCCGACCAATTGCTACCACAGGCGATTAGAAAACGGGATGAACAGAAGTTGGCTCCGCCCTTTTTATGACGACTGGCAACTTCAAAATGGTTTGTTGTGTAGTTCGACGTTGAAAAGAGGCGGAGCATGTGACGTCAGACTACATAACCAGCCAATTAGAAGTTGCCAGTCGTCATATAACAAGGGTGGAGCCAACTGAAGTTTTGACCTATTTCTAACTGCCTGTATTGCTACCTTATAATAGGTATAATTGACCCAGAGTCCAGAGCTATTTAGGTTTAAAATCGTAAAATTTCGTATGCTCAAAAAAAAAAAATACTTATTTTCATTAAAATTACTTATGCAATTTTCTTTTTACTGTTCTAGTTTTCAAAGATAAATTTTGAAATTGTTTAATTGAGGTGTTTCGAAATGGGCGTTTTTTTTTTTCGTTTCGTTTTTTTCTGCACGACTTTCTCTTTAATTTTAACTTGGATTCATTGTACTTATTTCGAACGCCCCATGGCCAAATAAATGTCCGTTTCTCAGGACTTCTCTCTCTCGGCGGGTAAACGTGTCAATGAATAAACCTCACTGTGTGTGTGTGACGTGAAGCACGTAGTCCAACTTATTCACTTCAGGCCATAATAGGGGCCTATGTAGTAATATTATAAGAAGAGAGAAGACCATGGCATTTATTAGAAAAAGTGGAATTTGGGTTCCATTTTTATGAAAGGACAAGGGTCCACTTGAAAGTACAAAGTTCAAGGGTCTCTTTTTTTTAAAAAGTTCAAAAAGGTCGTTGGAATTAGACCTAGTTTTTTTTTTAAAGGTTTTCTAACTGTTTTTACCCTCTTTTACTCATCAAAAGCCATTTTTAAGAAGAAATTTCGAGTTTTGTTAGAAACTAGAAGGTAAAAAATGCAATGAGATTTCACAATATTTTTTTTATTTTTTCGAAATAAATGTTTTTTTTTCTATACGAAGTTAGAAAAATGATCTAACTTCCCGTTTTGAAGTAAAAACCGATTAAGATTGGATTATGAACAGCTCATTTTTCAAATTTTGATTATTTCTCTGTCTTTGCACAGAAAAGCAAAAACAAGAGAAAAAAAAAACTAGCAAGTGTTTTAGAAACTAGAAGGGTAATTCATTCATTCACTTAAAAAATGAATTCTGTTCTTGTCTCGATCGAGACTAGTACAAAACACCGAACAGAAAATGTTCGCGAACACTTCCAAAGAACATGTTCGTTGTTTTGTTAATGAGGTTCCTTCGAGTCTCATTTCAGAAAAAAAGTAATGTTACTGTCATATGAAAATTTACTATCATATCTTTTTGTAATGACCCCCCCCCCCCCAATGTACAGGCATCTGTAGACAGCTTCAGAATTTCTTTGGTTCCGCCCCTTTTATGAGCGTCAGACCAAATATCAACCAATTAGAAATAAAAAGGGTGGTGGGGCATGTGACATCAGACCCAAACCAACAAACCAATTAGAAATTGATGACGCTCATAAACGGGCGGAGCCAAAGAAATTCTGAAGCTATCTACAGAAGCCTGCCCCCCCCCCCCCCCGGTTGACTGCCATATGTATTTTCGTATATCGTATTTTCTCTATGCAATGAGGTCCCAGGATTCAAAGGTCATTCAATAAAAAATAGGTTTTTTTTCTAGGTTTGAACCTTGTTTTGAGGGGTTTGTAAGACAAGCAATTAGAAAACGGGATGAACATAAGTTGCCTCCGCCCTTTTTATGACGAACGGCAACTTCTAATTGGTTGGTTATGTAGTCTAACGTCACATGCTCAGCCCTTTTCAACGTCGAACCACACAACAAACCAATTAGAGAAGTTGCCGTTCGTCATAATTAAGACGGAACCAACTTCTGTTCATCCCGTTTTCTAATGACCTGTGTTTGTAATTTGGAAGTTCAAGCGCCAAATTGCGTTCTTGAATTTTGGCCCCTTGAATTGAATGTCTCCTATCAAATTAATTTCTATAACCTCTTTAAGGTGGAGGAGGCGGTGGGAGATACAAAGGGTTAACGAGGGGCCCCCGCTCCTCCTCCTCACCTCTTTAAGTGGGGGGGCCCCTCCCTGCCTTCAAGGTGGCCTCTCTTTTTCTAAAAACACATCTCAAAAGAAAAACACAATAATTTTTGCTAAATTTGAGACATTAACCTTCGAATTTTTTGTAAGTGTTCAATTTCAAGGTGCCAAAAATATAAAATTATTGAAGGACACGATCGAACTGAAGAAAAAAAAAGACGAAACAACAAAACAGAAAACAGTTTATTATTCATCTTTCTGTTGCGTAATTGTTTGTTGTATGAAAAATGATGATTATGTCTCATCATCATCGCCACCATTCATTTTTCATTAGAATTCAGCTATTCATTCACATTATTTTTTTTGTTATTTTGAAATTTTAGTTGCGTTTTTCATAAACAAGTTTCCTTCCAACAAAAACACACGCTCGTATTTCAACCAAATAAAAGACCTTTGGATGAATGATGATCACTTCAAAAGGGAATGTGTGTGTGTTTTGTAGAAATGTCAAACGTCATTGTGAAAAATGAACTCATTTTGCACAATTACTGGCCAATCTGCAAACAAAAAATTACTAAATTCGGTAGTTTGCACCTTAACAAGTGTTTCAGGCATTGTGTAAAATAACTAATGAAGAATGACGTCATGTGAATGTTTGTGTAAATATTAGTCAATTTGAAAAATTAAATTATTTTTCGTAATTACTAGCCAATCTGCAAAATTACCAAATTCGGTAGAGTTTGAACATTGACTAGTGTTTCAGACAATGTGAAAAATGGCGCCATCTACCTTGCATTTATATAAGTATTTTTTTTTTTCTATGGAGCCCTCTCAAATGAAATAATTTTCAGTTTTCTACCTAAAAAAATATAGTTGTTTTTCACACAATAACTAGTGATTGTTCATAATGACTTATAAGTCGATAATCACAAAGTAAACACAATGAAGTTGTTTACGTTTAGAGACGCTTCATTTATCAGTGTTTATTATTATTATAATCAAAAGAATCATGTCGCCTGTGTGACGTCATCACGGTTAACAAGGTTCGAAAAAATAATAGTAGTTAATAACACCCACGTGATGCATCGTCATTAATTCATTATTATTATTATTATCCGGCTTCCCACCCAACCCTACCCTAAATACGCCTTAACTATTGACAGTAAAGGTCAAATGAGGTATTAAAACATGTGACGTCATCATCACCTTTGACTTAAACCGCGTCATGCGATTTAAATTACGATTAACATTCACGTGAAAAACTTTTTAAGTTATTTTTTCTTCCTTTCTTGAATTAACAGAAAAAGACGTGTTAAAATTTTTTATAATTTGTATTATTTTCTAATACAGGCAATTAGAAATCGGGACGAACAAAAGTTGGCTCCGCCTTTTTTATGACGACCAGCAACTTCTAATTGGTTGGTTATGTAGTCTGACGTCATATGCTCCACCCGTTTCAACGTCGAACCACACAACAAACCAATTAGAAGTTGCCGTTCGTCATAAAAAGGGCGGAGCCAACGTCTGTTTGTCCCGATTTCTAATTGCCTGTCTCGAATTATGCTTTATTTCTGTCTTTCAGGAGGAAAATGAAGAGAAACTGGAAAAGGAGCAGCGCAATCACTTAATTAAGAGGGGATTTTCACGTTGGATATCTTTTAAAATAAACTATTTTTGTCTATAAAAAGTTTATTTTGAAAGATATCAAACATGAGAAAAATACTCTTAAATTATTGTGCTACCCTTCTAGTTTCTAAAACACTTTCTAGTTTCATAATATACTGTATACAGTGTATATAGCTCCTGAAAGACAGAATGAAATAAACTAACATTATATATAAAACTGTAAACAATCCCCGCGCATGCGCACAAACACAGGCAATTAGAAAACGGGATGAACAGAAGTTGGCTCCGCATTTCTAATTGGTTGGTTACGTAGTCTGACGTCACATTCTCCGCCTTTTTCAACGTCGAACCACACAACAAACCAATTAGAAGTTGCCAGTCGTCATAAAAAGGGCGGCGCCAACTTCTGTTCGTCCCGTTTTCTAATTGCCTGTCATACGCACTGCATATCAAAATGTCGTAAAGTATTCTATAAGGATCCCTTAGCTGTCTGCTGGACTTTACAGTAAAATGCGTACATTGAACAATAGATAGCGCTGCTAACTTGCTAAATACTAGAACCCCTTATGGAAAAGGTCTCTACTTCTAGTCTTGATCTCGCCATCTAGTGGTGAAAATGTAGAAGTAATACGTTGAAAAACCAAGAAAAATATAGAGGCAACTCAACTAAGAGCTCTTTCATGTGGAGCATTTCTTGCCAAAACTGAATTTAGCCAACAGAGGGCACAAACTGTACTCAGTGCTTCAGTTACAACATGTTGCAATGAAAATGCAAAAAAAAAAATGGATGACATTTTAAGCAGCAAAACGGCTTCCTTCTAGCTTCGAAAAGCAGACGATTTTTCACTCACTTTTGGCGTTTGTTTTTTTCTTTCTAACATGGAGTTGATTTACCTGTAGAAATTTATCTGATTATTCTAATATTTCGTTGAAAAATGAAAACCATTAAAAAGTACGGAACCCTGTAAAGGACATGCATCGCAAATTGACAATTTATTACGTTTTTAAAACGTTCAATTCATCATTACAAATGGTACAATTCGCAATTATGAATTTAAATTTGTAATTACGAATGAAAGTTTGTAATAACAAATTTTGACGTTTGTTAATATGAATTGCCAATTCGTAATAACGAATTGTAAATTTGCGATGCATGTCCTTTACAGAGGTCAGTAAAAACCGCAACAACAACAAAAAAAAGGACCAGACTCCAGTCAGACACACTTGATCTTTGACATTGAACCACGTGATCAATTTTGATTCAGCAATATTGTAATATTTGTATCGATCAAATTACGACTAATACAAAGTGTGAACGGTGACTTGCATGAAATATTCGTTAATAAATAGTGGAGGAGCCGTTATTTTTAGTCGAGTTTTCGGGTTTAATTTCACCCATTTGTTTTTCTTCTTCTGTGTTTTCGCCGTTTTCTTTTTTCCAATCGCGGAAGTTTCTTGTATGAAATTAACAAGAGTTTGTCATTCTAAAATCATGAAAGCAATTCGTGTTCATTCGTTTGGAGGTCCAGAAGTCTTGAAAGTAGAGAAAAACGTTCCGATTCCAGAACTAAATGAAAATCAGGTCTGTTGTGGTTTTTTTTTTTCAAAACGGTTTTCATCCATTTCGACATCTAAAACGCCCCTGAAAATGGCCTAATGACCTCATTCTAAGTTGTCAATCGGTTAAGGTCACACATTAAAGCCTTGAAAATGAAGCTCAAAGGTCGAAAATCGTATTAATTTACCTGTTTTTGGTGGAATTCGAAGGTCGTTGTTGCTCTTTCTCCATTATCGTTCACGCTTCAAATAATCAAAATGGCGTCTTGTGACGTCACGCTCTATTTTTTTAATAGTTGTTTATTGTCACTAGATGGCAGTATCAGTCATGTTCACAGGGGTTTAGAGATCGGGAAGAACTTCAGTTGGCTCCGCCCTTTTTATGACGACCGGCAACTTCTTCTAATTGGTTTGTTGTGTGGTTCGACGTTGAAATGGGTGGAGCATTTGACGTCAGACTACATAACCAACCAAATTAGAAGTTGCGTTCGTCATAACAAGGGCGGAGCCAACTGAAGTTCTTCCCGATTTCTAAATGCCTGTGTCATGTCAGCATAAGACCCATACACATCGACAGGCAGGTGTGCTCGGCACAAATCCATCGTTTGCCCCGCCCTGTTATGAGGAACGGGCATGCAAGTTCTAATTGATTTATTTGGTCTGACGTAACATGCTCTGCCCGTTTCAATTTCTAATTGGTTGATATATGGTCTGACGCTTAAAAAGGGATGGGCAAACAATGGATTTGTGCTGAGCACACCTGCCTGTTACATACCCTATTTATATATAAGGAGGACTATGGCTCATGTTAACTGTCTAGAAAGTTACAGGGGGCTCGATTTTTATTTTTGTTTATTTAAAAACTAGAAGGTACACGGAAATTTCGTTTTAAGGGAGTTGGTTATAGATGTGTTTTCTAGTTTCTTATTAAATTTCAGTCATTTCTACAAAGCTGTTTAGTTTTTATAAAATATTTCATGTTTCTATTTTTATTAAACTTGTAAATTAATGAGATTTTTCTGGTGGAATTCGTTTAATTTCAGGTTTTGATCCGAGTTAAAAGGGCTGGAATTAATCCTGTGGATACTTATATCCGTTCCGGAGCTTTTGCGCGTTCAGCTGCAGTTCCCTATATTCCAGGCGGAGACTCCGCTGGTCTGGTAGAGGCTATCGGATCGAAAGTCGTCAAATTCAAGGTATAATGTGACGTCACTTTATGCGATGAATGAAATTTTTGGCGCCAAATACAAACTTATTCTGTTTCTGAATGAAATTAGAAAGGAGATCGTGTTTTCAGTTGCTCGCCCAGTTCGTCAGGTGGCGCTTCGGCCGAATACGTTGCTGCTGGTGAAGACTATGTATTTCATTTGGGTGACAAGCTGTCCTTTAGTCAAGGAGCCGGCATAGGGATCCCTTACTTCACGGCCTATCGAGCTCTATTTCAAAAGTAACTTACCTTCACTTTTTAAAAGTTACTCTAAGAGGCTATTAGCATGGACAAGTTTAAGAGTATAACCAGTAGATGGCGCCAGCATCTCTATTAAAACACATTTCCTATATAAAAATAGAGATTAGGATGTTGCAATATGTGGTATAGCCATTTAAAGTGGCGATTTCTTCTTGCAAGAAATAAGTCAAATATTGCAATGAATCTTGCTTTAAATATTGCCACTGTGATCGCCGATTTAGCTGGCTGAATAGATATTTATTTCGTTTTTTGTCCCTCCAGATGGCGTACGTCAATGCAGTGGCTATTATGTTCTATACTATAGAGACCGAAAGTAGCAACACATTTTGGTCCCATCTCATCAGGGCTTCATTCCGATCCCATCATCCCACAGGTCAAATCAGTCCCACCTGTCCCATCTATTTTTGTTTACTCCCTTCCCGTCCCATGTCGTGCGATGGGACGAGATGGGATGGCCGGATTTCCTCATTGATGGGAGCCCATTTCGGTCTCTATTCTATAGGAGGTCTCTTCCCCCTCCAACCGCGGTTTAGAAGAAACATCACAAAAAAATTCAAAGGTGTTTTAGAAACTAGAATAGTTGGTGATATCGTTCAAAATATACTTTTTATGACAGTTTGAAAAAGGCGAAAATATTTTTTCATGAAATGTCAATAACAAAACGGGTCATTTTTCAAACTGAACCATAAAATGTTTATTATTTAAGATATTGCCATGAAAAAAACTATTAGCATAATCTTTTACCATTCTAGTTTTGAAAACAATTTGCATTTTTACATGATGTTGTTTCGAAAAGAAAAAAACGTTCGCTTGACGTTTTTGTAAATGAAAACCGTACACACACACACATCATGTTAGACGGCTATACCAGGTATTGCATCATGCTTGATTTTATTCATGCCGATAGCCTCTTACGAGCGTAACTATGCTCTTCAAAGCGAAATAAATTCTGATCATTCGACACAGATTGAGGGGTCATAGCTTTTTAGAAGTAACTTTAAAAAAAATATTCGAAGTTTACTCGAAATTAGAAAAGCAACGAAATAAAATTAAGACATTTCTAAAATAAGTAAAAAAAAAAAAAAAAAAAGTTGAATTTCTTTAATATTATTTGAAAATTTTGCTTCTAAAATGCGAAATTTCTCAAATCTGTCGATTTGCGCTTCAAATTGTGTCTTCTAATAATTCTAGAGCTAAGGCGCGACCTTCCGAGACTGTTTTGGTCCATGGAGCAAGTGGAGCCGTTGGTCTTGCGGCCGTACAGATTGCTAAATCTCATGGTAATATAAACAAATTTAGAGAAAAACCTGTTGCACCAATAAGAAAGCGACCTTTTTTTTTTAAAAAAAAAAAAAAATAAACCTGGAAAACATTTTCTCAAAGGTTTAACTGTGTTCGGAACGGCCGGAACCAAAGAGGGTCTCGATCTGGTTCTCGAGAACGGCGCCGATCATGTGTTTAATCATAGAGAGGAAGGTTACATTGACAAGATCAATTCCCTCATTGGTGGACGTGGAGTGGACGTCATTGTTGAGATGTTGACCAATGTCAATCTGGTCAAAGATCTTGACCTTTTGGCTCCGTCTGGACGTCTCATTGTAAGGAGATGAACTTAATCCTCTGAGGTTTCTATAACCTTAACACGTAGCAGTGGATTGCTATAACAGTTTACTGCTAAGAGTAAAGTAAATTGTTAATAGCAGTCGATTGCTAACAATATATTTTAGTAGCCATTTGCAAAATATGCAAATGATAAAGAGAACAATTTAAAATTGAACTTTTAATGTTTTAGTAATTTTTTCCCAGTATTTTTTAAGAAGAAATCGAAAGTGTTTTAAAGACTTGAAAAGTAAATAAAATATTTAAGAGGATTTTCATGTTGAAATTTTTAAAAAATAAACTTTTTATGTCAATTTGAACTTTTTTAAAGTTTTTTTTTTAATTTGCTATGTTTTATTTTTAAAGATATTTAGGTGAAAATCCTTGTAAGTGTAAACAGCCATTCAGGAACGAAATGAATACAAACTTGAATGTGTTTTAGAAACTAGAAAGGTAACTCAATCACTTAAGAGTATTTTTACGGTTGATATTTTTCAAAATGAACTTTTTATGTGAGTTTGAAAAGGACCTGTTTTTAAGCAGACGATATTTTTTAATATTTGTCTATAAAAAGTTTATTTTGAAACAAAACATTAAGTGGCTGAGAAAATCAGGGCCATGGCACACGAACCACTTTTTAGTGGTCGAGTTCAACTGCAAATGAAGGCGCCGTGTGGTTCCGGCGTCTTTCCATAGCAATTTATTGCAACCACACTTTTAATCACCGGTCGTCATTTTCGACTTTAGAAAGGAACCCCCCATAGCAATACATTGTCAACGACAACTCAGCCACCTGCGACAGTATTTTGCACTCAAACTCGACCACTAAAAAGTGGTCCGTGTGCCAATTGCTCATATACTATTCTAGTTTCTGAAACGTTTTCAATCTCTTGTTAGTATTGCATCTGAGAATGCAGAATTAACTAGATTTCTGTTTGATTTGCATATTTTGCAAATGGCTTCTGGTATTGTGGGAGTTTTGCAATGACGTCCTCCCTCATTCGAATGCAAATCTTGGAGGACGTCAACGCGAAAATGCCAACTGTAAACGTGGTATTAATTTTTTTTGTAATGGCCACCCATAGGTTGTTGGCAACAGAGGTCGAATCGAGTTCGATCCGAGGGCCTTGATGGCCAAAGAGACGAGCATCACGGGAATGTCTCTGTTTAGTGCCAATGAGGTAAAAGTTAATCAATTATATTGTTGCGATAATGATGATGATGATGATGATTAATGGTTAACTTGTTTTTATTTATTAATAGAATGAATGGCTCGAAGTTGGAGCAGCTATAACGGCCGGAATAAAGTCCGGTTGGGTTCGACCAGTCGTCGACAGAGAATATTCTATGCAGGATTTGGCCAAGGCTCATGTGGACATCATTGAGTCCAGTGGAGCTAAAGGAAACCTGGTTCTAAACATTGACTAATTTCACTCTTCTCTTTTTTTTTTTTGTAATTCTTCTTCTGTTTTTGTGTAATTTTTTTGATTGATTATAACATTTATAAATGATGAAAGCTTTTTTCTTGTTTTTCCTAATAATTAACAGTTTAGTTGTGGTCAGTTGGTCAATTGTATTCTGTTTATTCTATTGTTACAAGAGAGACAAACAAATATTCATAACCTCAATGGGATTAGAATTGAAGGGACAGGATGTTCTCTCTCTCTCTCTCTCTGTCGCTCTGTTTAGTAACACAAAAACTTTTTCTGTGCAAATAACAGAATTGATTTCATTGTGTTTGAATGTTGTCATTGGTTGTGCTCAAATTTAAGTTTCTCTCCCCCCCCCCGCCCCCCCCCCCACACACAAAAAAAATGTGTTCAAATATTTTCCACTTAAGGGCCAATGTACATTTTATTAGATCACTGGCTAATATAAGGTTCAAATGAGTAGACTTTTATTGCATTTTGTAGCGTTTTGCAAGTCAAAAAGTGGCTCATTTTGAAAGATTTTCAGTTTGAAAGGTTGTCGAGAGCCAGTAAGTGGCTCAGTGCGAAAGGTTGTCGAGAGCCAGTAAGTGGCTCAGTGCGAAAGGTTGTCGAGAGCCAGTAAGTGGCTCAGTGCGAAAAGTCGTCGAGAGCCAGTAAGTGGCTCAGTGCGAAAGGTCGTCGAGAGCCAGTAAGTGGCTCAGTGCGAAAGGTCGTCGAGAGCCAGTAAGTGGCTCAGTGCGAAAGGTCGTCGAGAGCCAGTAAGTGGCTCAGTGCGAAAGGTCGTCGAGAGCCAGTAAGTGGCTCAGTGCATAAGGTCGTCGAGAGCCAGTAAGTGGCTCAGTGCATAAGGTCGTCGAGAGCCAGTAAGTGGCTCAGTGCATAAGGTCGTCGAGAGCCAGTAAGTGGCTCAGTGCATAAGGTCGTCGAGAGCCAGTAAGTGGCTCAGTGCATAAGGTCGTCGAGAGCCAGTAAGTGGCTCAGTGCATAAGGTCGTCGAGAGCCAGTAAGTGGCTCAGTGCATAAGGTCGTCGAGAGCCAGTAAGTGGCTCAGTGCATAAGGTCGTCGAGAGCCAGTACGTGGCTCAGTGCATAAGGTCGTCGAGAGCCAGTAAGTGGCTCAGTGCATAAGGTCAATACGTGACACAATTTGAACGGTTGTTGAGAACTAGTGAGGAACTCTTGTTTGAAAGTTGACGAGAGTTAGTAAGTGGCTCAGTTTAAGGATCGTATTCTTAATAATTTTTAAGTTAATGAACTTTTACGTGACATTTCCTATCAAAATTGTATGACCAGGCCTACCTTTCACTTAGTACTCATTAGGAATATATGACCCCTGATGATATATGATCCAGGAGGTGGCCCAGATTATAAGGTTATTGAGGGCCAAAAAGGTGGCTCAGTTTATAAGGTTGTTGAGGGCCAAAAGGTGGCTCAGTTTATAAGGTTGTTGAGGACCAAAAGGTGGCTCAGTTTATAAGGTTGTTGAGGACCAAAAGGTGGCTCAGTTTATAAGGTTGTTGAGGGTCAAAAGGTGGCTCAGTTTATAAGGTTGTTGAGGGCCAAATGGTGGCTCAGTTTATAAGGTTGTTGAGGGCCAAAAGGTGGCTCAGTTTATAAGGTTGTTGAGGGCCAAAAGGTGGCTCAGTTTATAAGGTTGTTGAGGGCCAAAAGGTGGCTCTTCAAATGTTCAACACATCCTTGTCGCTAATATAAATCCATACACAGTGACGGATTTGTATTATTAGCTCCCCTCAAAAATACACAAAATTATGTAAAAATTAATAATAATACCTCTTATTATTTTTTTTTTAATTTACTGATATATATATATATATATAAAACAATTTTGGCAATAATTCTTACGATTTATCGAATTTGAAGCGCCCTATTTTGTCTGGAGCCTCAAGGCAATTGCCTAGGTTTGCTTATTTGCAGATCCTGCTATGTCGAATAGATAATGTAGAATAGTTTCAGCAATGAAATACTGAAAAAACTCAGAAATTTGTTGAATTTTGATGAAAGTTATCAAGTTTTTAAAAAGAGATTTCGTTTTCATATGAAGACCACTTATGAGTTTCTTTTTTTATAAGAAGTCTTCTTTTTTTTATTAAGAAATTAGAAACTGTCATTTATGTTGTTGACAGTCTATGGTTTTGACCTTCTAGTAACTTTTAGCATATTAAATTGCCAATTAGAATTAATGAATATTCTCATAATGGACTTAAATGTCTTTAACAGATTAAGTTAACAGCGAGAATAAGATTGTGTTTTTTTTTTTAAAAAATGTGTTGATATTAATGGTAATCTTTTCAAAGTGTAACATTCAAAGATCATTTTCCCATTATTACTATTATTAGATTTATTACTGATACCACCACCTCAATATCCACCCTTTTTTTTTTGATAAGGGGGGTCTCCATAATCATCTAACCACCTCCGCATTTTATTATACAGTATGTCTTAGAACCAATGTCCCCATTTTCTGTTTGTCACAAAATACAGTGAAAAACCGTTTAACACGAAAAATCGGATAACACCAAATACATTTTTTGGGGGGTCTGGACTCTTTGAATAGCATAAGAATTCTTTCTTTTAACACGAAAAAAATATTTCGATTGTTTTTCCATTTCGTGTTAAACGGTTTTCATTACCGGTATACAAAGTAGTGCAGCTAAATCGTTTAAAATGGAATATCTAATAAATTACAAATGCTACACATTTAAAATTTAAGGTGGTTTGATTATTCCGTATTTCAGATACAAAATTAAGAGAAACGTGAATGTATTTTAGAAACTAGAAAGGCTTCTAGCTCAATCACTTAAGGGTATTATTGTCATATTAATATCTTTCAAAATAAACTTTTTAACAGACAAAAATTATAAAAAAAAATAAAAATGTTATAGCTGCTTAAAGTTGGGTCATTTTCAAACTTGCATAATAAAGCTTAATTTGAAAGATCTCAACATGATAATTATCCGTAAGGGATTGAGCCCCTACCCTTCTAGTTTCTAAAACACTTTCTAGTTTCGCTTGAAGAACAGAATAATTAAAGAGTTTGAAATGTTAAAATGTATTTGTATAAAAATTAAAAAAAAAAACAAATTTGTAAAGAATTTCAAAAATTATTGAAGTTAATTAATTTAATTTCAATAACTTTTTAAATTCTGGACCAATTTATTTAAATTTTTTTTCTTCTTCTAAAATTATATTTTGATATTTTGTCAACACAACCAATTTTAAGTTTGAAATGTGTAGTTTTTTTCTAGTTTGTGCAGATATTTCATTTTAAACAATAGAGACTGTGCCAGATAAATATTAATATAATACTTCTATAGTAGACTGGAACTTTTATTTTGAGACATACTGTATAATAATTCATTATAATATTAAGTATAGCTGTATATATAGAGATAACTATCTTGTGATCGGATGTTATTTACCGTTTGAAAATTGAGGTGTTGACTTCATTCAATTTTTTTTTTGAGTATATTTCATTTTAGTTCAATATTTCTCCTTCTTTTTCCTGTGGCCCTCCTACTATTTATCGTTCAGGTATGTATTGATTGTTTACATTTAATTTAAAATGTCATCAATCTCTCATATATATCAATTGTTGGTTGCAATTTGAGAAGAATTGACAATTGTTGCTTGCAGCGAGAGGCAACTGTTGCTTTGTTTAATACACTGATGAGCAACTTATATACAGTATTTTACATGTAATTTTTTTTAATTCCGTAAAATTTTACATTTTCAAAACATATTTATGAAGAAATTGAAAGTGTGAAGAGTAAATAAATTTCCATTAATAGTATTTTCATGTAGATATCTAAAAAAAAATAACTCTTATGACATAAAATGCTTATTTCAAAAGATATCAACAAGAAAATACTCCTTAAGTAATTACGTTGCCGTTCTAGTTTTTAAATCACTTTCAGGTTTTCCTGAATTTTGCTTCGGAAAGACAGAATATTCAGAGTTTGAGGGACGAGTTTATACCTTCTTAAGCTGTTTTATGAACAGCTGATTTTTCTAACTCTGGTTATTCTGCGGTTTCAGGAGCAAAAAACGCTAATGAGAAATTAGAAATCATTTTAGGGTATTTTCATGTTGATATTTTTCAAAATGAACTTTTTATACACAAAAATTAAAAAAAAACTAGTTACTTAAAGTTGGATCATTTTTAAACTGACATAAAAACAGATAAAAGATATTAACATGAAAAAAAAACCTTAAGTGATTGAGCTACCCTTCTAGTTTTTTAAACACTTTCAAGTTTCTTCCCATTAGACCCATTACATTTTATTTATAAAAAAAAAACCTCGCAACCACTCTTGTTGTGCTGCGTTTTAAGAAACTAGAAGAGTAACTGAATCAGTCAAGGTGGTTTAAAGGTTTTAAACGCCTTTAAACTCTTAATGAAGAGCAAACTTGAAACTGTTTAAAAAAAACTAGAATAAGGTAACTCAATCACTTCACTTAAGGGATCCCTTCTAGTTTGTAAAGCACATTTCATGTTTCTCCTCATTTTTCATCCATTTTTCACCTGAAAGACAGAATAATCAAGAGTTCTGAGAGGAATTTCTAACTAATGAAAAATTATTTCTTGTGAAATACTTTTAACTTTAGTTACTCTGAATTTTACTATAAAATATTTTAAAGGATCTTATCAATTTTATCATTGATCTTTTCTTTGTTTAGTTTTGATTAAACTTTTTTTTTATTTCGACATTTTTTTTTTTTGATATTGTTGTCAAAGTGATCCTAATAAAATATGGGATGGGCCAAAAGAAAAATACATGTAAATTATGTTTGTATTATATAAATATCATATTTTGTTATATCATTTATCAAACAAAGACAAAATCCTTTGAGGTTTTTTGTTTGTTTGTTCTAAAATATGTAATAATATATTTTCGCAACGAAAACATCCTTCAATTGTGTTCTTCCAGAAATGACATCATCATTGTCATAAAAATTGAAATTAAAAGTCCTGTTTTCATTTTTGTTGATGAGCTCACGATTCATTTTAATATTATTGTTATTATTATTATTATTCAAAGGTGGTAAAAGATGTTTCAAAGTTACGAGAAACGTGGAATGAAACAGGAAGGTCAAGCAAGAGTGGTCAAGTCTGAAACACGTACAGTGACCAGAGGTGGAGTGACCGTAAGTGACTCATTTTTAATTGAATCTACTGAACCCTCTACACATTTTGAAGTTGTTGCTTTTTTTAAATTTTTTTTCTAAACAGGAAACAGTGACTACCGAAGTGATTGAGACCTACAGCAGTGGTGGCGAAGGAGCTACAAAATCTGTGAGGTCCGTAACGACTCATTCCGATCAAGATGACCAACATCAATTGTCAGCAAAGTTTGATAATTTTGCAATTGGCGAGAAGACAACGAAACAGACAAGATTTATAGGTCTTAAAAATGATGATGATGACGATCATCATCACCAAGTTCAGCAGGAAAAGAAAGTTGGTAAATTTCAAGCTTTGATGAGTAAGTTCGGAGACAAAGGTTCGAAACAACACGAGAAAAGCAAATCGTGTCACTCGGATAATGAAGAAGAAGAAGACGAAGATGAATTTGCTAAAGTTTGTCTGAAAGTTCATAACGAGAAACGGAAGTTACACGGGACACCGGCTCTGAAGTTATCTAAAAAGGTTTCAGCTTGTGGGATGTTTTACGGAACACAGTTGATGTGTCGAACTCTTGGTTATTCTGTAGTTTCAGAAGAGTAAAAACACCTATGGAGAAATTGAAACACTGTTAGAAACTAGAACGGGTAGCTGGAATCACTTAATTATATTAATCTTTTATGTTTAATATTATCTTTCAAATTAAACATTTTGCATTATTTTGAAACTTAACATAAAAAGTTTAATTTAAAAAGTATCAACATGACAATACTATTAAGTGGTTGAGCTACTCTTCTAGTTTCTAAAACAGCTTTCAAGTTTCTCTTCATTTGGCTCTTCAGAAAGATAGAATGATCAAGAGTTCGAGAGGTGTTTTAACACTTTACAAACCGCCTAAAGAAGAAATTGAAAGTGTTTTAGAGACTAGAAGGGGCTCACTGAAGGGGCTTATTTTCTTGTTGACATCTTTCAAAGTAAGCTTTTTATTAGAAGTGGGACAAATCCGAATACTAAAAGGTTCTCGAATCTTCCAAATCTCCAGAATCTCGAATCCTTCATATAAGAATCCTATATTATTCATTAAGAAGATACAAATAAATGAAATAATATTAAATATTAAGTTATTAATAATAAAAACAGTGTGGCACTCAGGGTCGCCGCCACAAGGTGATGATATTGGTGATCCGGATACCACCAAAATTGCAACAGTCGCCAGTTTTTTTGTTAGTGAAATGGAGTTTTAAAACTAATTTTACCAAAAAGTTTTTAAAACTTTTTTTTAGGTTAGGATTCAAAAGACGAAAAAAAAAAAGGCGAAGATTCTAGTTTTTCGAATCTCGAATATTTTTCAAGATTCGCCGGATTCGAAGAGTCGAATGTCCCATCCGCACTTTGTATGTACAAAAGTTTAAAAAAAAATATCATCGGCTTAAAGTTGGGTCATTTTGTAGACTGACATAAAAAGCTTATTTTAAAAGATATTACAATTACGATTACAATCAGTACTCTGCTAGCACCCAAATAGACCTATGGCAGAGGGACATAAAAGTCCATATGCAGCATTAAGCATTGTCAAGCACATATCAACATGACACAACAATACCCTTAAGTGATTGAGCTTCTCTTCTAGTTTCTTAAAATGCACTTTGAAATTTGAAATTATGAACCTATTGTTTTATGTTTCAGCTGAATGCTTATGCCAAAGAATGGGCCGAAAAACTGGCTAAAGACGATGCGTTTCGTCACAGAGATAATAATAAATATGGCGAGAACATATTCATGAAATGGTCATCCAATCCTAAACACAAGATAAGCGGTAAAGAGTGTGACTCTTAAGGCAAAAGGAACTAAAAAAAAATATAGTTCTTTTTTGGTCTTAGGCGATGAGTGACCATTGGTCATCGCTTTGTTCAACTGTGTAATTTAAAAAAAAGTGTCTTTTTCTTGTTCACTGTCTTTGTAGGTGGTGATGCGGTCGAGAGTTGGTACGACGAAATAAGGGTGCATGAGTTCGGAAGGGAACCTTCTAGTCTGAAATCTGGTTTGTTTGTTTTAAAAGATATCAAAACATTGAAAATATGCATTTAATGTGATTTATATTTACTCTTTCTAGTTTCTAAAACAAATTCAAAAGCTAGAAAGTCTTCTAAATAAATTTCAAAAGTTAATTTTTAAAAATATCAAAATATGAAAAATGCCTTTAAAGTGATTTATTTACTCATCTAGTTTCTAAAACAAATTCAATAAATTTAGTGTTGACAATTAAAAGCTAGAAAATTTAAATAAATTTAAAAAGTTAAATTTTTAAAAATATCAAAACATGAAAATTTGTTTACTATTCTGGTTTTTAAAACAATTTCAATTTCTTTTTTAAGGTTGTGTCTTAAAAACTAGAAAATCTTCTAAATAAATTTTTAAAGTTAATTTTTAAAAATATCCAAACGTAAGAAATGCCTTTAAAGTGATTTATATTTACTCTTCTAGTTTCTAAAACAAATTCAATAAATTTAGTGTTGACAATTAAAAGCTAGAAAATCTAAATAAATTTCAAAAGTTAATTTTTAAAAATATCAAAACATGAAAATTGCCTTTAAAGTGATTTATTTACTCTTCTAGTTTCTAAAGTCGCTTTCAGTTGTTGTTTTTTTCTTCTTCTGAATCTTAACTTCTATTGTTTTTTATTTCCTTTTTATATTTTTCTCTGATTTAAATTTCTTAGTCGTTTGTGTCCTTTTTTTGTGTGATTTTGCCACGAAATTTTTTCTAGACAAAAAGAAAATGTTTTATTAAAATTGCAAGCGTTCTATTTTTTGTTGTTGGCTTTTTTTAGGTCATTTTACTCAAGTGATTTGGAAGGAAACGAAAGAGATGGGAGTTGCTCAGGCGAAGAGCAAAAGTGGCAAAATCCTCGTAGTTGCCAATTACGAACCGGCCGGTAACTTCATTGGCAATTTTGCCCAAAATGTTCCACCTCCTCTTTAAAGGAGCTTTTTTTTACCCTTCTACTTACTAACAATTTCTAACTTTTCATGTTCCTATTTACAACATTATTATTTTATTATACATTCCATGTGTGATTACATGTATTTACAATCAGTATTTTAATATTCCTTTTTTGGTGGCTGAATAGATATTTATTTTGTTTTTGTTCATCCTGGTGGCGCCACTGCAGTGGCTAATGCTAAGTTTCCTAAACCTCTTTTTTTTTGTAAAATTTGGACGCAAAAACGTCAAGCGAACTTTTTTTTTGGAGACAATTACAAAAAAAAAAGTTAAAATTGTTTTTAAGACTAGAATGGTAATATGTTATACCCGGTATTAAGTTTTTAAATATATTTAAAAAAATGATTATGGTATAGCAGTTTGAAAATGACCCAATTTTTATTTTTTTCATTAAAAAAAGTCACAAATTAAAAAAAAAATCGTCTAGATGCATTAAAGAGCGCCGAAACGACCCAAAAAATTAACTCGGGAGGACCCAACAGGCCCATGAGGACCTGAAATCTCATAAATTTGAAAAAGGGAAAAACTCGAAAAAAAAAATATGAAAAAACGGCAAATAATGAAATTTTTTCTAATGCCTTAAAAAGCACCGAAACGACCCAAAAGTAACTTATGACCCAATAGACCCTTGAGGACCAAAAAAGCCTATAAATTCGAAAAATGGAAAAACTCCTAAAAAATGAAAAAACTCCTAAAAAAAAAAAAAAAAAAAAATGAAAAATCTTCTAAAAAATGAAAAATCTTCTAATGCCCTAAAAAGCATCCAAACGACCTAAAAATAACTTATGACCCAATAGACCCTTGAGGACCAGAAAAGCCCATAAATTCGAAAAAGTGAAAAACTCGAGAAAAAAAACTAATACCCTTTTTAAAACTGTCATAAAAAGTTTATTTTGAAAGATATCATTGCAAAAACTTTTAATATTATCACCAACTATTCTAGTTTCTAAAACAATTTGAATTTTTTTTTCCCCGTAATGTTTCTCCTGAAAAACGTTCACTTGACAAATATAAATTTTCTTCAAAACCCCGTGGAAGAAACAACTATATAGTCTATAGACAGGCAGTTAGAAATCGGAAAGAACTTCAGTTGGCTCCGCCATTTTTTATGACGACCGGCAACTTCTAATTGGTTTGTTGTGTGGTTCGACGTTGAAAAGGGCGAAGCATGTGACGTCAGACTACATAACCAGATAATAACAAGATCGGAGCCAACTGAAGTTCTTTCCGATTTCTAACTGCCTGTAGTCTATAGAACAAAAATAACCATGGCAGGCGGGCCATCTGGAGGTACAAAAATAAAATAACTATCTATTGAGCCACCTTAATTTTTTTTTTTTCTTTCAGTGAGAAATATTTGATTTTAGAAAATAAATTCAAATAAGATGAGCGTATTTTGTTTTTGTTTTTTTGAGAAAGGAAGTAATTTTCTTTTCTATGAAATGATTTTTTGTGTTTGTTTTGTAAATGTTCTGTTTTGGGACTTCCTTTTTTATGAGTAACTGTGGCCTTATCCCTTAAATACTAACACAAAGTTGGTTCTTGAATTGTGTTTTAGCTTTTTAGATACGGATGATGATGATGGTGCTTTAGTTTTCCTCTTTAACCTAATGGAACTCGCTCTTGGGTGTCATAAAAAATACCCCAAAAAGTGACCTTGTAACAATGAAATGTGTAACGTGGGCCACATTTTCAATGTGTGTTTGTCTGTCTCTGTTTGTCTTGATGGACTTTTGTGTGTTACTAGCATATTTGTATGTGCTGCATGTGTCTGTATATGCTCTTTAATTTTCTAGGTGTATAAAAACGTTGGACGGTTTAATTTGTTTTTAGAAACGATTTTAAGGCCTTGTTTCCACTAGCGGTTAGCCCATTAGAATTTGCAGGGCGCATGCGCATTACCATCTTATCGTTTTATATAGGAAAACGATCGTAGATGCACGCTAGCAGTAACATCTATTGTTTCCATTGGTGATCAATAGATGGCGCTGCTAACGCAAATATGCAATCACTTTCCTATATAAAACAATAAGATGGCAGTACGCATGCGCTCTGCTAATACTAATGGGCTAACGCTAGTTTGTTTCCACTGTGGCGAAAATTTATACACAAGTGAAAATTTCAACTGGTGAAAAATAAGTGTTTTACTATGGGGAAAAGGTGTTAATGCGTTTCTATTAAGTAGAAGAAAAAAAATTCGATATAGCGACTGATAAACAGAGCAAACGTGGCCCCCACCTAGTTACTATTATGGTTTGGTGTATTATGGTAGGCCAATTGAAGTGAGAAAACCACATTCGCTGTACCACTTTTAACTAAACCATAAATTGCCGTTTCTCATCAATATTTACATCGAAACGGCGTTATTTTTCTGTAAAACTATAGTTAAATATATTCTACAACAAATTAAAATATATTAATTTGCCAGAAATATGATGAGAAATTTAAGAAAAATCGATGAAAAAACGCTCACCAAAAACGAAAACAACAACAAAAAAAAAAGATGGAGACTCAAAAAACGCAAAAAGTACAAATATTTACCCCAAAAAAAAAAGGTTTGTTGAATCAAAAGTTGAATCAATTTCAACTTTTTTTCAACCTCTTTTTTTTGGCAAATATTTGTGGGTTTTTGGAATGGAGGGCGTTTTATTGAATGGCTTTTCTCCTATCGGTGATGTGATATTAGGCCAACTAATAGACATGCGCATTACCTCACTTCTCTCATAGGAAACACTGTTATTTTTCAACAGTTGAAATTTTTACAGATTGAAAATTTTCACCCCAATGGAAACATGGCCTTACTCCCTTGTTAAGTTTGAACTTTTTGAAAGTTTCAACTGGTGAAAAATCGAAGAAATGTGGCCCCCTCCCATTCACTATCATAGGGCTGGGACCACGTTTCTTCAATTTTTCAACAGTTGAAATTTTCAAAAAGTTCAAATTTTCATCCCAATGGAAACAAGGCCTATAACTTAATACAACTTAATACTTCATACAAACCACTTTTTTGGTGGTCGCAATTGACTATATAAAATGAAGTCGACTTGTCGCCCAAAACCGATCACTTCAGTCGACTGCGGTGGTTGGAAAGTGGTACTTGTATTCTTGAGTTGGCTGTCAAAAAAAAAGTCGACTCGAGTGGTCGGATTTGGCGACAAGCCGACTATATTTTGCAGTCGAACTCGGCCACAAAAAGTGGTTCGTGTATTAAGGATCTAAGAGGAAAGATAATTTCTTAAAATAGGAAAAAAAAATGTAATGTTTGTTATAAAGTAGAAAAATCTTACGATTATCCCAAATGTAATTTAAAAGTAATCCAAAAGTTTATTTTGAAAGATATCGTCATAAAAAAGACTTCATGCACGGTTCACCTACTATGTTATTGGTTTTTTCTTCCAAAAGTAAAATGAAGAAAAACTAGAAAGTGATTTAGAAACTAGAAGTGTATCTCAATCACTTAAGGGGTATTTTCATGTTGTTATCTTTTAAAATAAGCTTTTTATGGTAATTTTTTAACATGACATTATTTTTAAATTTGTTTTGTTCTCTATAAATTGTTTATTTTGAAAGATATCAACATGAAAAACAAATTTAAGGTGGTTTTAAAGTGTAAAATTCTTCTGGAACTCTTCTGTCTTTCAGATGCAAAATGGAGAGAAACTTGAATGTGTTTTAGAAACTAGAAGTGTATCTCGATCACTTAAGGGGTGTTTTCATGATGATATATTTTAAAATAAGGTTTTTATTTTAGTTTTTGAACATGACAATAGTTTTTAAATTTTGTTGTCTATAAATTGTTTATTTTGAAAGATATATAATATCAACATGAAAATGTTATTAAGTGATTAAACCAATCATTCTAGTTTCTAACACACTTTCAATTTCTCTTTAGTGTTTGTCGCTCTTCTGAAAAATAAAAAATAAACAATTTCGAAAATCATCCATTTATTAAACATCCTAAGAAGAAGATACTAAAAAATTGAAAATTTGTTAAAAACTAGAATAATCATTATAGAGTTGCCTTCTAAATCCAAATTAACTTTAATATGTATTTAAATATAGATTGACTGAATGACTTTCTTTCTTCCTTTTTTATATATATTATTTCTCTAAACAATCCGATTAATCATTTACTGAATGATTTTTAAAACTAATGGATCAAGTCAGTCGAATGTTACGCATTCTGAATTTTTTTTAAAGTCGTTTTTTTTTTCTCTTTCTGTTTTGAATTCTAAACAGATTCCTCAAAAGAGAGAGAGAGAAATGATGATGATGATATTACGAGAGAGAGAGAGAGAGAGACGAGTGAGTTTCAAGTTTTATATATATTATTAGCTTATGCAGAATGCGAATTGAACCAATGGGAAAGCCGTGTTTCAATGCGGCATATAACAAGAGTGAAGTCGAGAAAAGAGAAACCGAAAAAGAATCGATTGCAAGTTTTTTATTTGATGCACATTTTTGAGTAGGGTTTTTTTTTTTGGGGCTTTCTTTCCCAGAGACACCAAACGAGAGACGGGGAAAAGAGTGTCGCATCTTCGCTGTGGACACATTTCTAATCTCTCCAGAGAGAGCGAGAGAGAGAAAGAGACAAGATATAAAAAAACCGCACACCAAAACACGAGTATTTAATATTTATTTCAATTTTATTTTCAATTTAATTTAAAATAATTTAATATTTATTTAGAAAATATCTAAAAAAAAAAAAACAAAACAAACAAAAGAGTGGCTGTGGCGCGGCTTCCATGGAACTGAACTCCTGTGGTGGTTATCATTATCCGCTCCTTTCGTGGTTCATTAACTTTCTTCTATTAAAATGGATCTGATCGAGTTGAAATTACGCCGTGTTCGAGAGATGGTTTGCCGCAGTGTTTCTTTTTCGTCTTCGTCGTCGTCTCCTACGAAGAGTGGCGGCGACACCACCACCACCACCGCCGCCGCAGCAGGACGTTCGACCACGAATCGTCCTTGCGTCACTTGGGCTGATCATGGCACTTCTAGTCCAAATCTGTTTCGACGTTTACAAGAGACGTTTCGAGATACTTCTAATGCAAGTCTCAGTCCGAGTGTCGGCCGACACAAAAACAATCTTCCTCTTGTTGCTCCTCCTACTCTTCTTTCGCAGGAACTTGACAATCGTCCGTCGCCTTCAAGAAATCGTCGCCTCTTTTACGCTCAATCGTATCCCGGTCCTTGTTTTTCTTCTTCTTCGTCTTCGTCTCCTTTAGCGAGTCCCGTAATACGAACTGGACCACCGAACTCTTCTTCTTCTTCACCTACTACTGGACATCAGGTTCCTTTGGACAATAGACCGATGACCACTTTACAAATTCCTGATTGTGTGTCTAATCATCAAGATAGTTTGACCTCTACTCCTGTCAGTCCTTCATTGGCTGCTAAGGTCAGTCTTTTATTATTTGCAATTTTTAAAGATTTTAATTTGAACTTTTTTTTGGGGGGGGGGGGGGTCTTTTTTATTTAAATTTAAGATATTTTTTTATATAAAATTTCAAAGTATGCAAATGGAAGAAAATACTGGAATTGGACTCTAGAAAAGAAGCAACAATAAGAACGAAATTGACAGTGTTTTAAAAACTAGACGAGTAAAATAAATATGCAAATAGAAGAAAATACTGGAATGGAACTCTAGAGAAGAAGCAACATTAATGCAGAAATTGAAAGCGTTAAAAAAAACTAGAAGAGTAAAAGGAATAAATTTAAGATGTTTTTATGAAGAACTGATTTGTGATCTTTCTTTCTCTCTCTCTCTCTCTGGTTATTCTGCGTTTCAGAAGAGCAAACACTAATAAGAAATTGAAAGTGTGTTACAAACTAGACGAGTAATTGAAGCACTTATTAGCATTTATATGATGATAAATCTCAAAATAAAAAAAAATTTAGGACATAAAATTAAACTTTTGACTTTTTTTTTAAAAAATTTCAGTGTGAAAATCCTTGTTAAGTGACTCTGCTACGCGCTTCTAGTTTCTTAAATAAAATGTTTAAGTTTATTTTAATTTTTACTACTGAAAGGCAGGAATACCCATAGTTCAAAGGGTGTTTTGACTTAAAAAAAAACTTACGGCTAGGTAGATAGAAATTGAAAGTGTGTTAAAAACTAGAACGGTAGCTGAAAGACGTTTCTTTTTTGAGAGAGATGAAAATTCAAACTTTCGTATAAAAGTTTATTTTTAAATATACGAACATAAATATACTTGAACCTGTTTTTTTTTACTCTTCTATTTTCTAAGAATTTTTTTTTTTTAGAATTGCTTCTAAAAAGCTTTTAAAAGAAAGAAATCATTGACGAGATCCGAAAATGAAAACCGTGAAGACCAAAAGCTCCCCCTAGTAACTCGTGCGCATTAAAACCCGCAATACACGCATGTAACACTTTTACAAACATTTTGGGGTTGCTTTTAATTATATAAATTGTTTGTTAGATGAAAACGTTCAATTGGAAATATAATAATAATAATACTTATAGGTAAAAAAAACAAGCTTCGAAATGTTTGTTTGGTATACATATATATGTATTTATATGTAAATGAGAATGCAAAGTGTCGTAATGAGCTTAATTATAATGGAATTTATGATGACTATTAAATTTTTAATTGGGCATTTGGGACTTTGTATTAAAACGACCAATGGGAAACGTGAAATATGTTTCACATGGTAACAAGAAATTTCTCTGGAGTTTTTTTTGGTGATTTTTCTTCTGCTGCAAAATTTCTAACCACACCCCCCCCCCCCCTCTGAATTTTTTTTTAAAAACAGCTTTTGCTATTTTTTTTTTGTTGTTACATTTTTTTTTGGTTGTTTTCTGAATGAAAAATGGAAACTTAGAAATTTCGCTTTTGAGTGGGATCGAAATAGAAACTATTATTTTACTTTCAACGCTAATGGCCTCCTACTACTGTTTTTTTTTCTTCTTCTTCTTCTTCTGAGAAATTGCATTAAATTGTCTTTGTGAGCAATTGCTGGAAATTGTTTCTTGCAAGCAATTGCTGAAAATTGTTTTTTTTAGCAATTTCTAGAAATTGTTTTTGTGTGCAATTGTTGGAAATTGTCGTTCTGAATGATTGCTGGAAAATGATTCTCGCAAGCAATTACTGGCAATTGTTTCTTGCAAGCAATTGCTGGCAATTGTTTCTTGCAAGCATTTGCTGGCAATTGTTTCTTGCAAGCAATTGCTGGCAATTGTTTCTTGCAAGCAATTGCTGGCAATTGTTTCTTGCAAGCAATTGCTGGCAATTGTTTCTTGCAAGCAATTGCTGGCAATTGTTTCTTGCAAGCAATTGCTGGCAATTGTTTCTTGCAAGCAATTGCTGGCAATTGTTTCTTGCAAGCAATTGCTGGCAATTGTTTCTTGCAAGCAATTGCTGGCAATTGTTTCTTGCAAGCAATTGCTGGCAATTGTTTCTTGCAAGCAATTGCTGGCAATTGTTTCTTGCAAGCAATTGCTGGCAATTGTTTCTTGCAAGCAATTGCTGGCAATTGTTTCTTGCAAGCAATTGCTGGCAATTGTTTCTTGCAAGCAATTGCTGGCAATTGTTTCTTGCAAGCAATTGCTGGAAAGTGTCTCTGTGAGCAGTTACTGGAAAGTGTTTTTTGCAAGCAATTGCTGGAAATTGTTTCACGCTGGTATACACACGATCAATTCTAGCTTTGTTCTAATCCTGGGCATGGCAAACATATAAGTTTATTCAAATCGTAATGTTCTGCAATGATGGGGGAAAAAAACATGAGCCACATGAAAAACATGATGATTTAAGGTGACCAGTTTTAAAGTGTAAACACCATTCGAAATACTGATTACTCTTCCTTTCACCACATGCTTGAAAACACACACACACACACACACATATATAACAGAAGTCGTTACCAGCTCAGGACACAAGCACATGCTCTCAAAAAAACGTACGCCAACTCATGAAACAATCGCATTCTTAAAAACGTACGCACATACTTAGAAGAACGCGTACAGAAAACGTGGACAGCTCAAAGTGCGCACATCTTAGAAGAAAAAAAAAAAAACACAAAAATGGAAGAAATCTAAGGACACACACATTTAGAGTGAAGAAAAGAAGTCTTAAAAGAATGCAGTTCTTGTGGATCGATGAAGTTGAGATGTAATTTGTGATGAAGCCGCAGGGAAGTTCGGAGTAACAAAAAGATCGTGTCAAGTGAGGAGTGGGTTAATAAGATTGAAATGATTGAAAGAGGGTTGGGGTCCTTGAGAGATAAAAAAGAGGCCCCTACTGTCTTTTTATGTGTCTATGTCTACATTATGTGTAGGAGGCGGAGGCGGAGGAAGAGGAAGAGTTGCGACAGTTGCAATTTCAGAACTTATTTTCATGCTTCATTTCCGTACATGTTTTCTCTCTATATAATAAATGTGAACTCACTTTAAAGACTTGTTGTCACATCATTTCTATTTTTTTTTTGTAATTCTTTTATCTGTTGTTGTTTTAGGTTCTCTTCAGTCGTCCACTGAGTGTCAACTACAGAAATGCAGAAATGGAAACATGTTACGAGGAAAGCGATTTTGTAACTGACTGCATCCATTGGCACAATGTGTTTCGTGAACGGCATCAGGCACCTCCACTCAGTCTTTCATTGGAGGTGGTGGCCATCAAATATAAGGATGTCAATCAAGGCCCTAACTAGTGTTTTGTGTGTTAAAATAAATTATTTTAATTCAAATTTTACAAAAAAAAATTTTTTTTTAATTAAGATATTTCATCAACAGCTGATTTTCGAACTCTTGATTATTTCTGTGTTTCAAGAAAAGTGTATTAAGCTGATGCTACACGTAGCAACAGTCAAGCAACAATACTAGTTGTAGCAACAGTAGTTTCCTATTTGTTGCAAGCAAACACCTATGATACATGTTGCAACGTTCATGAAACTTAGATGAAAGCAACAACCAATGAAACAAAGAGGTTGTGAGCCAAAGACTGTAGAACATTTTGTTTCGTCTTTCTCTTCTTCATCAGTTGAAAATTTGAAATAGTCATGTGATTTATTCAAGCCGTTTTTATTGGCTGTTGGCTGAAATTCTGTTGCTTTCAATCTGTGAGCAACAATTCGGGTTTGTTGCTGTTATGACAGATGTTTCAACTTTCATGAAACAATAGAGCAACACAGCTATGTTGCTCTAAAGTCTAAAGTTGCTGAATTGTTGCTACGTGTAGCATCGGCTTTAGAAACTAGAACTGTAGGTCAAATATTACTTTTCATGTTGATATCTTTCAAAAAAAAATATACAAACACAACAACAAAATTAACCCATTTTTCTTTACTCTTCTAGTTTCTAAATTTTTGTTTTCCTTAATTAAAATTATTGTACAGTAGACAAAAAAGCTTTTCCTGGTAACCCACAAACCCAGAAACCCCGCAGTACATAATTGTATTCCGGTTTAAACTATTTAGGGGGGGGGTTGCTTTTAATGTATAAATTATGAAAATGAAAACCGGGTTCATCAACAAAAATTAAAAATATTTTGTCTGTTTTAATAGTTTGCTTCATTTTCTAAACTTGACACAAAAAAGTTTATTTTGAAAGATATCAACATGAAAATTACCCTTAAGAGAGATTGAAGAATTAGCTACCCTTCTAGTTTTTAAAACATTGTTCAATTTACTCTTCATTTTTCACCTTGAAAGACAAAGTAAGAATAATCAGAATTCGAGACACAAGTTTACACTTTAAAGCCATCATTTTCAAATTCGCATAAAAAAAAGCTTATTTTGAAAGATGACAACATGAAAATACCTTTTAAGTGATTGAGATACACTTCTAGTTTCTAAAACACATTCAAGTTTTTCTCCATTTTGCATCTGAAAGACAAAATAATCAAGAGTTCCAGAGGAATTTTACACTTCAAGACCATCTTAAGTTTGTTTTCATGTTGATATCTTTCAAAATAAACAATTTATAGAGAACAAAACAAAATTAAAAACTATTGTCATTTTCAAAAACTACCATAAAAAGCTTATTTTGAAAGATAACAACATGAAAGAATTTCTAAAACACATTGAAACGACAGAATATAAACAAAAGTTAGAATTAGAGAGAGTCGTTTACACTTCAAATTTTAGTTACGGCCTTGATGTCATTTACTAATTATTCACACTTTTATATTTTTGTAATTGATTTTTTTGTTTATGACAGCTTTGTCAGTATGCTCAGGAATGGGCCAACCATTTGGCTCATAACGAAATATTCTATCATAGAAATCCAAGAAATTCTGGAGAGAATTTATTTACTAGATGGTCCTGTGTTCCTGAATACGACATTACAGGTGACTTATTTGTATGAATTTGTAGAATTTACTGAACCCGACATTTGGACGAATTTTTTGTTGTTGTTGTTGTTGTTTTTCAGGTCGTGAGGCTGTCGTTGCCTGGTACAGTGGCATCAAACAGTACAATTTCAATGCAGAACCTGATTTGTTGCATGTTAACGCCGGACAGTTCACTCAGATGGTTTGGTGCAACACGAGTGAGTTAGGAGTCGGTAAAGCTCGAGCCAGAGGTGGTAAGATCCTAGTTGTGGCCTATTACAGACCTCAAGGGAACATCATAGGTCGGTTTAAGGAGAATGTTCTCCCTCAAATCAGTTGTAGTCCATCGGATGATGGATCTGGTGGTTCGGAACAGATTTCCGATGATGCTCTATCCAGCCCATCTTCTACTAACTAATTTTATGTCATATGAAAAATTGAATTCGAAAATCAATATACTACCATAGAAAATAATAATAAAAAAAAATGGGATTTAAGTGTAATTTATTGGAAGAATTCTATATTTTCTTAAGATTGCAGAGAGTTAATAATTTCCTCCCTTCAAATCAATATTAATCTTTGTTCTTTTATCTCATTATCTCTCTTTATTCTCTTATCTCATTTGCAGTATTTTTTACAGGCAGTTTCTCTGCTCAGCACTAAGATTTTTGTTTGCCCCGCCCCTTTTCAATTTATAATTGGTTGTTATTTGGTCTGGAAACTTGCCTGTCATTTTTTTTTTAAATCTGATTTTCGAGATTTTTTTTCTTGTCTTAATTTTTCATTTTAATTCCACTGTTAGTTTTATCATTTTTTTTTTTACTGTTTTGATTTTCAATGTTCAGGTTCAATTTTTCATTAGGGTCTCTCCTCCTCTACCTATGGGGATCCATCCTTTCCTGTGAACCTTTATCCCATAAACCCTATAACCCTATATGTCAGTTTGCTCATTCTCTATCTCATTTATTTCTTCTATTCCTTTCTCATTTTCTAAATTTCTCATAGTACATTTCGTTTTACTTTTTAGACCCCCCGCCCCCCCCCCCCTTTTTTTTGTAAAAGCGAAAAATCACAACAAAAAAAGCAATTTTTTTGTTTAATTTTCTTGTTCTAATTCTCAATTCAGATCTCATTTTTCTTCTATCTCTTATGTTTCTATCTTATTTTCTCTATTTCTATCTCACTTTCTCCTCATTCTTATTTGCGATGTCGGCATTCTTATCTTAAGATTTTCATATTCCCTCAATATCTCATTCTTTTCTTATTTATATCTCATTTACTATATTTCTTAGTATCTTTATTTCTATCTCAGTTACTCCTAATTATTCAGTTTTCATATTCTCTTATCTCATTTTCTATAATATTTTTTCATTTTTATCTCACCCTGATTTTTATTTTACTTTTCTCTATATTCAAGTATCTCAGTTTTGATATTTATTATCCCCTTTTCCTTAGATTTTTTATATCATTATCTCTATTTCTATCTCAGTTTCTCCCTTGTTCTTATTTCAGATTTTGTTTCCTACCTTTCTTATTTTCCAAATTCCTCTTGTCCATTACCATTATCTCAGTTTAAATATGACTTATTTCAGTTTCAGCTATTTCTATCTTAAGGTTTTCATTTTCTTTATCTCACTTTTGTTTGTGTTTTTTTTCTATTTTTCTTCCAACTAATTCTTATCGTATCTCCTATAATTCTAATTTATATTCACTGGATTCTAATTTCGTATTTAAAAAAGTGATTTGATTTATAATATGACTTCCTTCTTTTTTTATTTTCAAAGTTTTCCATCTTAATATATTTACATTCTACGACAGAAAAGAAAAGTCATCTTTTGTGAAAAAAAAGAGATGAATTTTCATTCAAAATGCATTTCTTTCTATCTCTCTTTTGAATGCACACATTTCAGCTTCTTCTAACATTAAAACTACATTGAAAAGTTGGAATGATGATAAATGATAATCTTATCTCATATATCTCTCTATCTCTCTCTATCTTATCTTCTCTTGTTATATACATATTGCCTTATGTTCGATTCTATTGGGTCACGGTGGGTATGAATTTTTGCAGTTCAATTGCTGAACCCCCAAAAAAAAACCTGAAACTTTTTATTATTATTAGAAATTCGGATTTTTATGCAAATGTGTTCAAGCAAATGTGCTCAACCTGTGGCTCACGAGCCAATTGTGCGTAATGTAACAATCGTGTTTAGATATCAAAAACAGGCCTCGTTATAGAATCTAGAACTCTTAGTTCGCAATACATTTAGCCTCTAACCAGCTTTTTTGATTAGAAAAAAAGTATAAATTTTGCAAGGTTGCTCTTAAGGGGTTAGATCGCAAAATAACTTTGAAAAATCTCCGACAAAGAGCGCTAGCATCGTTTTTCTATTGAACCCATAGACCCGATTGTTAAAGAAGAAACTTTAATTTTGAAAATACATCCAGTCGCAGCGGCAATATGTTTATTTTTCATATTTAAAGTTGTCCAATGTTAAGTTTTCAAAGTGCAATGTGCACCTTAAATATATGCTGATCGAGTGATAGAATGACAAAAAATTGGTAAGTGTTTTTCTATTTTTAAAAAAAATATTTCAAAATCGCGAATTTTTAACTCTTATGTTAAACTCCATTTGAGTACGCGCTAGTAGGAAAAAAAAAAATTCATTAAAATGCTCGTAAAAATACCTAAAAATAATTTTAAAAAAAACAGAAAAAAATTCAGCACGTGCGCCAATGTGTTGGCGTCACTGTGGTTTACTTGCAGTTCTTTAAAAATTATTTTTACGTATTTTTACCAACATTTTAATGGATTTTTTTTTTCTTAATTGGGCGTACTCAATGGAGTTTAACATAAGAGTAAGTTTGAAATACTTTTTCAAAATAGAAAAAAGCACTTTTTTGTCATTCTATCACTAGATGAACTTATATTTAAGATACACATTGCAATTTGAACCATCAAAATTAGACAACTTTAAATACCGAATTTAAATATACCAATAAAGGTCTTTAATAATAATAATAAATATGAAAAATAAACATATTGCCGCCGTGATTGTTGTGTATTTTAAAAATTAACATTTTTTCTTTAACAATCGGGTCTATGGGTTCAATAGAAAAACGATGCTAGCGCTCTTTGTGGAGATTTTTTGAAGTAATTTTGCGGTGTGTAACCTCTTAATAATGATTACTTCAAAATTGGTACTTGAGCCACAAATTGAGAAACATTTTTGCTTTGAAAAATATTTGCCGAAAAATTCGAGCCATAATCATTATTATTATTCCTGACTAGTATTTCTTATTACTGTATATATATGAAATTATCTTTTTGACGCGGCAAGAATAATCAATGAATGATGCTATTTGCATTTTTCTTGTTATTTTTATCATTTGATGAGAAACTTTTTTTTTATCAAAATGAATTTTCAACGCCTTTTTTTGAGGCTTCTTTTTTATACTTTTTTTTTCATTCTTTATTGGTTTTTCTTTTTCACTCTTATTAATTATTCTCAGTTTCTTTACTGAGAATCAGTGTAACATTCCATGATGATATATATTCATTACTAGGGCTCGGATTTTTATGCAATATCATGTGAATGTTTCTCATTTTGTTGCTCAAGTGCCACCAATTGTCACGTAATCATCATCATCATTATTAGAGCAACTGCAATTATGCTTTTTTTTCTAAATAAAAGCATAATTGCAGTTGCTCTAATAATAATGATGATGATTGAAAACTGAGACTAACCAGCTATCTAGCCTCTAACCAGCCTTTTTTTCTGAATAAAAAAGGCTGGTTAGAGGCTAGATAGTCGGTTAGTCTCAGTTTTCAACTACAGTTATCTAACCAGTGTTTTAATTAAAAAAAATCATTATTTTTAGTTGATTTAAAATGTGGTTTGTTACTTCACAATTGGCTCTCGGAGCAACAAATTGAGAAACATTTTGCTTCTTGATATTTGCATATAAATTCGTGTCTTATAAATTACTAATGTTTCTAGGAAACTGCAACTAATTTGACAGACAAATTGATACATATATAATGTATATTTATATAGTAAATCAGAATTAGATAATTAGAAAATATATATATTTAGATGTTTTATCTTGGCAATAATAAAGAAATATATAATCTATTAGAAATGATATTTATTATAATAATGTATGAGATTTTTTTTGAATGGCTGATTTTTATAGTGCACAACAAAATGTTTGAGTTACTTGTTTTATTCTGTAATATTGTTAGAAAACAGCTTTAGTAAGAAAAATGCAACGTTTGTTAGAAACTAGAATATAATAAAGGAATGAGATAAAAGTATTTTTTTTATAATGATTATCTTTCAAAATGAACCGTTTTATGGATGTTTTATGGAAATGTGGGAATTTAGGTTATTTCTGCATCTTATACCTAGTACACACCTCATAATTTAAATGCATTTAAACAATAAACGTGTTCAACAGAGCCCTGTGAAGGACAAACAAACAATATGTCGAATTCAATTTATTCAGTTAATAATCTGAAAATATTGAGTTAATTTACTTAAATATAATAAATAAACAACTGACAAAATATTGAATTTAGTATTTCAATTTTTAAAATATTAATAATTAAAGTCAATTTTTATTTGGTGTTCATGTCCTTAACTGGATTCCGTATAATTTACCTAAACACATTTAATTTGAATTCATTTAACTCATGTGTGTACAAGATATTAGGAGTAACCTAAGCAGAAATTGAGTGTTGCACACACACATGAGTTAAATGAATTCAAATTAAATGTGTTTCGGTGAATTTATACGGAATCCAGTTAAGGACATGAACACCAAATAAAAATTGACTTTTAATTATTAATATTTTAAATTGAAATGCAAAATCAATATTTTGTCAGTTGTTTATTTATTATATTTAAGTAAATTAACTAAATATTTTGAGATTATTAACTGAATAAATTGAATTCGACATATTGTTTGTTTGTCCTTCACAGGGCTCTGTTGAACACGTTTATTGTTTAAACCCATTTAAATTTTCAGGTGTGTACTAGGTATTAGAAACTAGAAAGATAACTGAATTTCTTAATAGTATTAGGTTATAAAGGAAGTCGTTGCAGTTTATTTTTTTTTGCACAATTTTTATTTCGAATTAAAATTAAAAAAAAGTTTTAGCTGTAATTAAAAATTAAAAATGAATACTTTTCTCATGTGAGAAAAAACACATTCGTTTTAAATTTTTAATTGCAGTTTAATTTTATTAATTTTAATTTTTTTAAAAAAACCTCAACGACTTAGTTCACAATCCAATATTTTCATGTTGATATCTTTCAAAATAAACTTTATACAGACGACAAAAATTAATAAACTATTGCTTAAAGCTATGTCGTTTTCAAACTGACACAAAAAAAATCTTATTTTAAAAGATATCAAAATCCTGAAAAATGCCCTTAAGTTATTGAGCTACCCTTCTAGTTTTTAAAACACTTTGAAATTTATCTTATCAGAGAGTTTGAGGGTGGTTTATTTACACCTTTAAATTTTAATCTTTGAAATTTTAACCTTTGAAATTGACGTTTTCAAACTTCCATAAAAAGTTTATTTTGAAAGATATTTTTTTCTTAAGAATATTTTAGCTCATTCTAGTTTTCTAAAGCTTTTTACTTTAATAAATCAATGGCTAATTTGAAAATCTTTGTAACAAATTTGATTTGTGTCATTGTGTCGTTGATCTTTGTTTGTGATTTTGTTTGATGTGACGAGAAAAACAACTTAAGTTTGTTGTAAACAATCAAATAAAGATGCTTTTTTTAAGATTGGTTTTGGTGGCACCAGAATGTCGCCTTATTTCAGTCAGTCATCGCAGTTTTTATTTTCAAACAGTAATTTACTAGAAAGACTTTCTGATCTTATCTACTAATGATTAATCATTCCGCCTTTTTTATTAAAAAAAATTTCTCCATTCTACTTTTCTACGTTTATGTTAAGATAGTTTATGAATAGCTAATTATTTTGTCTTCCAGAAGCAAAATTTATAAAAACAAAAAACAAACTAGAAAGTGTTTTAGAAACTAGAAAGGTAGCTCAATCGCTTTTGAGATATTTTTATGTTTGATATTTTTCAAAATAAACTTTTCATAGTCAACATTTAAAAAAAAAATCTGCTTTTGTAAAAGTTATGACATTTTCAAATTGACATAAAAAGCTTATTTTGAAAGATATCAAACATGAAAATAACTTTTAAGTGATTGAACTACCCTTCTAGTTTCTAAAACGCATTCAAGTTTTTCTTCATTTTGCATCTGAAAGACAAAATAATCATTAGTTTGGGCGACGTTTGCACTTTAAAAAATTTTTAAAGAAAAGTTTAATTTTTTTTTAGAAACTTTGAATTTTTATGCAAAATCAAACAAGATGTTTCTCAATTTATGGACCAAGTGCCAGTTGTGAAGTAATCATCATCGTAAGAGCTATTGCAATTATGCTTTTTTCTAATAAAAAAAAGGGCTGGTTAGAGAGAGAGGCTATATTCTAGCCTCTAACCAGTGTTTTTTGATTGAAAACGTAATTGTTACTTCGTATATTGAGAATGAACCATAGATTGAGAAACACTTGCTTGATATTGCATGAAAATCCGAGCCCTCCTATTTATGACAATAGGCACTAAGCCAATTTTTTTTTAAATGTCAGGGTCTCGTTAATTTAACCTTATTTTCTCAGGTGTTAATTCTTCATAAGTTTATATCATGAGACCAATTTAATCCTCTTATTTTCCTTTTTTTTTAGATAATTTTCTTTAAATTGGTTTGAATACAATTCTTACTCTTTAATTTGATTGTAAAAAAATGTGATCTGAAACACTTTTTTTTTTGGTTCAGTTGTTTCTTTTAAGTCAATTTCTGAACCCTGCAATTGGACCCAAATTTCTCTCTTTATTTCTATTAAAGAAAAGAAATAAGGTGAAGGTGGGCCATCAAAAAATATCGATTGCATTCTCTTTTTATTTGACTCCAAAGAATTTCGAATTCTTTAACCCAACATTCTTCCAAAATAAAAAAGGGGGTCATTGTTGGTTGTTTTGTTTTTTATAGTTTTCTTCAATATATTATTTTTATCCATGAGTTAAAAATAATATTTTTGAAGCTTAAATGAGTTTCATTTTTTATAAAACAAATAACACCTGTGTTTTATGTGTTATTTGATATATTTAATGAAATGGCGTGCCAATTTGTTAAATGCCCTTGTAGAAAATGTGACCTTGGCTTAATGCCAAAGGACCATATTAATGGGACCGTTTTCTAATGTGTTGACGTCATGTAATATAGCTCCACCTTCTTAAATGTTTTTTGGGGCCCTAGCTTACTTTGAAGTTGGAGTAGAGAAAGTGGTGAAAGTGGCAACAAACACAAAAAAGGACTTGAGAAACAAACACCTCATCAAATTTTCTTCGGATTCTTCTTCTTCTTCTTCTTTCAATTTAAAATTGGTAATTTGATTTTGATGTTCTTATTTTATTCTTGTTTCTATATTTTTTTTTGTTTTTGACTTTTTTTGTTGTTGTTGTTTTTGTAGAAATTGTGGATGTGGTTTTTTTAAACTTGATGGTTACAGCTTTTATTTTTGGTTTCTTCTTCTTGTTGTTTAGCACCGGACAACTTGTCATTAAGTAAGCCTTTATTACACTGTTGCATTTTTGGCACTGTGTTTTAAGTATAGAAATTTAACTGGCAAAGACTTTCATGTTTATATATGTGTGTGTTGTTTATGTTTGTGTGTTTGTCATATCTGCGCGGGTGTTTGTGTGCTGCGTGTCATAGGTGTGTGTTAATGTGCGTGACATTTCTTTTTGGCTTTTCGTGTGCGTGTCATAGGTGTGTGTGTCTTGTTGTGCGTGTCATAGGTGTGTGTGTTCGTCTGCTTGTCATAGGGGAGGGTGTGTGTGTGTTCTTGTGCGTGTCATAGGTGTGTGTGTGTGTGTGTTAGTGTGTGTTGGGTGCGTGTCATAGATGTGTGTATGTTATAGATGTGTGTATGTGTGTCATATGTGTGTTGTGTGCGTGTCATAGGTGTGTGTGTGTCTTGTTGTGCGTGTCATAGGTGTGTGTGTTCGTCTGCTTGTCATAGGGGAGGGTGTGTGTGTGTTCTTGTGCGTGTCATAGGTGTGTGTGTGTGTGTGTGTTAGTGTGTGTTGGGTGCGTGTCATAGATGTGTGTATGTTATAGATGTGTGTATGTGTGTCATATGTGTGTTGTGTGCGTGTCATAGGTGTGTGTGTGTGTCCTGTTGTGCGTGTCATAGGTGTGTGTGTGCGTGCCATTGGTGTGTGTGTTAATGTGTGTGTTTGTGCGTATCATATTTATGTGTTTGTGTGCGATTTATAGACGTGTGTGTTGGTGTGCTTGTCATGTGTTCTTTGAGTCCCGTGTGTTTGTGTTGAGTTCTGTGCTCGTTGATTGACTCCAGTGTGTGTGTGTCTGTGTGTTTGTGTGTAAAATGATTTTTAAGTCTAAGCGAGTGCTAAACTCCTCAATGTTTATATGAAACTTCCTATCAACAGTTAATGAGTTTTAGCATTACCTTTAATTTAGTAATCATTAAGAATTTCATCCTTAGTTCTAATTTATGCATTTTAATTAGTCCTGTATGTATGCGTTTGTATGTTTGTGTGTGTGTGGATTCTTTTTTAGTGCCTTGGTACACAGACCACTTTTGGTGGTCGATTTCGACTGCAAAATGAAGTTGCAAGTGCTTGAGCTGTGGTTGCAACATGGCTGCAATGCATTTTTTCTGTAAACAGTTGAATTGGTCAGTTGTGGAGACAACCCTTACTTTTATTTTGCTGTCGAAATCGACCACCAAAAGTGGTTTGTGTTTTCCAGCACTAAGAGTCTTGACACATGAACCACTTTGGTGGTCGATTTCGACTGCAAAATGAAACTGCAGGTGCTTGAGCTGTGGTTGCAACATGGCTGCAATGCATTTTTTTTCTGGAAAGATTTGAATTGGTCAGTTGTGGCGAACAACCCTTACTTTCATTTTGCAGTCGAAATCGACCACCAAAAGTGGTTTGTTTGTGTGTGTGTGTGTGTGTGTGTGTGTGTGTGCCAATCTACTATGTGCGTGTTTGTTGATGTTCAAAAGTGTTGAATATGGGCAAATGTCAATCATCTCCTATTTTTTTTTTACTGCATGATAACATCACAGGTGAAAGAAAAAAATGTAAGCCAAGGTTTTATTTATGGCCAATGTCATTCATTTATTGATCTCTTTTTTTATATTTATAGACTAGAAATGTAACTTGTTCATTATATAAAAAAAGATATGGTCAACAGTTAGCATTTGAGTTCCAATCTGGTTGTGTGCTTTTCTAGTATCTTCTAGCATTGTAATATTTGCTGAAAGTTGTCAATTATCTTTTTATATAGCCATATAAAATGAATTATTGATGATCTTCTCTTAACACGCAAACTAAACCTTGGTGTTCTTCTTCAAATGGATCCACCATATTACCATTACCACTAACAACAACAAAAAAAGCCAACCTCCCTTTTTTATTTAAATTACATCATTTGTAATGATTTCTATGGCTCACTAACCGTGACCAGAGATTTTTTTGTTGTTGGGAGAAAGGGAGGATTGAGAGGATAGGTTTAGCTCTTTATATATTTTATAAAGTAAACAATTGTTGCCAGTAGCTCTCACCTTAATTTAGTCTGGCTTTCATCCAGAGTCATTATCAAGTTAGGCTTTTTTATTTTTTTAGTATGTTTTGTGTGTGTGATCCTGGCTGCTACTGAAGTTAATTTGTTGCAAAAGTGAAACGTTGAAGTGGATTTTTATTTTTACAATTTATAACTACAACAATTGGCATAAAGGTGGTTTAAATTTTAAGACGAATTTCATAATAATATTTTCATGTTGATATCTTCTTTTTTTTAAATTATATTTGCAATGCAAAGGTTATCTTTTGTATAATTATTATATATTAACAATGCATCTTGCAGCGCTTGGATCTTAAGATCCCTCTGCCATAGGTCAACCGGCTGCTTGCTTGAGTATTTTGTTTTTTTTTTTGGAATTGGAATTTGTAAAATATCAAAACTATCACCTGCTTAAAGTTGGATGATTTTTTTAAACTGACATAAATAGTTTATTTTAAAAGATATCAATATGAAAATATCTGTAAGTGATTGAGAGCTAGCTAGCTGCCTTTCTAGTTTCTAAAAAAAAAGACTTCCGAGTGTCTCTTCATTTTGCCTCTGAAGTCAATTTGTTGCCCAAAGTGTGTTCTATGAATGCGAGGATCTCTTACAATTTACAACTACAATTGTTCTAAAGGTGGTTCATTTAATAGTATTTTCATGTTGATATCTTTCAAAATAAACTTTTTTTATAGAACAAAAATTTCAAAAAAAAAAAATATCGCCTGCTTAAAATTGCTTTAATTTCAAACTGTGATAAAAAGAAACTACTCTTAAAAGTAGTTTTAAACGTTAAAACCGCCTTTTCTAGAAGTAACTTGAACGTGTTTTTTTAAAAAACTAGAAAGGTAGCTTAATGAATATTTTCATTAAATATTTCAATGAATATTTTCTTTTAAAAAATACCTTCTGTTTAAGATTGAATAATTTTCAAAATGATATAAAAATATTTTAAAAAATAAGCAACATGAAAATACAGTTACCTTTTCTAGTTTTTTTTAAAAAACAGTTTCAAGTTTACTCTTCGTTTTGCACCTGAAAGACAGAATAAGCAGAGTTCAAGAGGCATTTTTTGCACTTTTCAAACCGCCTTCATTGATTCAGTTACTCTTCTAGTTTTTTATTTATATAAAATGGATACTAATGGGGTCTTTTGTGGGTTCTTTTTTTGTTTCTTCTTCTTAAAGGTCCTTTTCTATAATGGGATGTATGGAATCACTTCATTTTCCGAACAGACGCAAGAGATTGACCGAAGAAAGAAACAGTGTCGAAGTGGAGCCACCAGATCGGATGGAACAGTGGGCCAAGGTGAAAATGGAGACCGCATTTGTATAACTCTTTTTTTTTTAATCCCTTCATTACATTTATCTCTCTCGGTTGATCTCTCGTTAATTGCAGTTACTGTCGTCGCGTTCTCTCGTTATCGATTTTCGTGACTCCGACAATCGAACCTTCTACGAGGAGAGTGATTTTGTGGCCGAATGCCTCCGTCTTCATAATTTGTTTCGTAATCGACATGGAACTCCGCCACTTACTCTCAGTTCAGATGTAGGTTATCAGGGGTTAGAACCTGAGAAACATTTTATTCTTAATGGTTCAGTTAGACCGTGAAGTTAATTTAATGCTGGTTTAAAAGTGTAAACTTGGCCAACTACTGAAAGTCTGGTTATTCCTATATATTTTTCATGATCAAAATTAAGAGAAACTTAAAAAGTGTTTTTTAGAAACTAGAAGGGTAGATCAATCACACCTCTTTTTACTCTTTTGATTATTGTGTCTTTCAGGAGCAAACTCGAAAATGTTTTTTTGAAACTAGAAAAGGTCATGAATGGGGTATTGAAAATGATCCAACTTTAAGCAGGTGACAATTTTTAATTTTTGTCTATAAAAATAAAAGTTTTATTTTGAAAGATAACAGATAAAAGCATGCAAATACTATTTAAATGATTCAGCTACCATTCTAGTTTCTATAACTCACTTTAAGAGACAGAACATTAAAAGAAAATATGGCATACTTAAAGATGAGATCATTTTCAAAACGACATAAAAAAAACCTTATTTTTTTAAAGATATCAGCTAGAAAAATACTCTTAAGAGGCTATATCGCAAAATTACTTCAAAAAATCTCCACAAAGAACGCTAGCATCGTTTTTCTATTGAGCCCATAGACCCGATGTTAAAGAAGAAACATTAATTTATAAAATACACAGTTGCGGCGGCAATACGTTTATTTTTTATATTTAAAGTTGACCAATTTTGATAATTCAAAGTACAATGTGCACCGTAAACATACGCTGATCTAATGATAGAATGACAAGAAATTGGTAAGTGTTTTTCTATTTTTAAAAAAACTATTTCAAAATCGCGAATTTCTAACTCTTATGTTAAACTCGATCCATTGAGTATGTCCAAAGAAGAAGAAAAAATCCATTAAAATGTTGGTGAAAATAATTTTTAAAAAAAACACAATTATAAACCACAGTGAAGCCAATACATTGGCGCATGTGCTGATTTTTTTCTGGTTTTTTAAAATTATTTTTAGGTATTTATATGAGCATTTTACGAGCGCGCGTACTCAATGGAGTTTAACATAAGAGTTAGAAATTCGCGATTTTGAAATAGTTTTTAAAAATAGAACCGCACTTACCAATTTTTTTGTCATTCTATCACTCGATCAGCATTAATTTAAAGTGCACACCGAATTTTAAAAACTTAATATTGGCCAACTTTAAATATGAAAAATAAACATATTGCCGCCGCGACTGTGTGTATTTTATAAATTAACGTTTCTTCTTTAACATCGGGGTGTATGGACTCATTAGAAAAACGATACTAGCGCTCTTTGTGGAGATTTTTCAACGTACATGTAGTTTTGCGATGTAGCCTCTTAATTTTACTCCTGAAAGAACACTTTTAAATTTTGCTTAATTAAAATGATGTATTTTCTTTATTCTCTTCTAATTTATGAAGAGTAAACTTTGAAATTTTTTTTTTTAATCTCTTAAGAAATTTCTTTCCAAATTACAATTTTATGTAATATATATTTTTTTGTGTGTGTGATATATTTTGTGATATAGTTGTGTCATTCGGCTCAGTCTTGGGCGAACCACTTGTCACACACTGGTTATTTTTATCACGAGAATGTTTCGGACGTTGGAGAGAATTTGTTTTGTCGTTGGAACTACCTGCAAGATTTCGATGTGACAGGTAAAATACTAACAATGGTTTGACGCAGGGGGATCCGCATGTTTCAATAGATCTAATTTAGGAAGTATTTATTTGTAAATAAAAGGTAAAGAGGTTGTCGATTATTGGTATCGAGAGAGTGGTCACTACAATTACGATTTGGAACCAGACGTACTTCACGTTAACTCCAGTAAGTCCAGTGTGTGTTTACCATTGAGAGGCTACATCGCAAAATTACTTCGAAAAATCTCCACAAAGAGCGCTAGCATCGTTTTTTCTATTGAGCCCATAGACCCAATGTTAAAGAAAGAATGTTAATTTTTAAAATACACACAGTCGCGGCGGCAATACGTTTATTTTTTATATTTAAAGTTGTCAAATTTTGATGGTTCAAAGTGCAATGTGTACCTTAAATATAGGTTGATCTAGTGATAGAATGACAAAAAATTGGTAAGTGTGGTTCTATTTTTAAAAAGTTTTTAAAAATCGCGAATTTCTAACTCTTACGTTAAACTCCTTTGAGCATGCGCTCGTAAGAAAAAAACATCTATTCAAATGCTCGTAAAAATACTTAAAAATAATTTTTAAAAACCAGAAAAAATTCAGCACGTGCGCCAATGTGTTGGCATCACTGTCGTTTACTTGTGGTTTTTAAAACTTATTTTTACGTAATTTTACGAACATTTTAATGAATAACGAGCGCGTACTCAATGGAGTTTAACATAAGTTAGAAATTCGCGATTTTTAAATAGTTTTTACAAATAGAACCGCACTTACCAATTTTTTTGTCATTCTATCACTAGATCAGCATACATTTAAGGTGCACATTGCACTTTGAACCATCAAAATTTGGACAACTTTCAATATGAAAAATAAACATATTGCCGCCGCGACTGTGGATTTTAAAAATTAACGTTTTTTTTAACATCGGGTCTATGGGCTCAATAGAAAAACGATGCTAGCGCTCTTTGTGGACATTTTTCAAAGTAATTTTGCAATGTAGCCTCTTAAGTGTTGCGTTTAGTCTTCTAGTTTTTAAAAATCACTTTCAATTTGTTCTATACTATATTACTTGTTGCTTTTAAAATGCAAAAAAAAACACAAAAAATCATCTTAAGTGATTAATTTGCTCTTCTAGTTTCTAAAGCATTCTCAATTTCTCTTGCATTGTTTGCTTCCAACAAAATGATCATTTGTAACTTTGTTTTCTCTTTCAATCACAATGATTTGCACATTTTGCAATTAGTTCTAAAGTAAGAAACTAGAAAACTACTTTTAATTCGTTTTAATATCCCATTAAGGTGCATTCACGCAGTTGATTTGGTTTTCGACCGAAGAAGTTGGTTTCGGTAAAGCTCGTTCTCGTGAGGGTAAATACGTTGTGGTGGCCAACTATAGTCCAGGTGGTAACATTCCCGGTCTCTTTCACGAGAATGTCAATGCTCTTGTATTGAGAAGAGATAGTGAGGCAACCAGAAGTAACATCAGTCAAGATTTAGCCGCAGAAGACGACGAAGAAGAAGAGGAGGAGGAGGAGGAGGAAGATCGATCTTCTTCGAATGATTGGCCACCACCGTCACCGCAGCAACCACCGCCGATACCAACGACCACAACAACGACACTTCAATCGGAATCGATGAAACCATCAGACTCTTACGACTTTGAATCGGTTCGGTCTCACATTTAGCCTCCAAGAACACGACTTCTTTTTTTATGTATATATGTTTCTATGTGTGGTTATTGTCGCGTCTCTTGATTCGAACTGTGGCGAATCGTTACGTTTAAGCGCTGCCTCACACGAGACACTCAGTGTCGCCACAAACATTGTTCGTTTTATTGATTGCATATGGGGTTGTTCACGCGATCCAAAAATGTTTATTTTTGCTCTACGAGTCTACAGTGTCGATAAGTGGTCGTGTTCAACCTCTATGAGTGTCGACCGCCGCCTTTTTGTCAATGGTAATCAAAGGTTAGACAAGTGAAATTCATTGAAAACATACCATTGTTTTCAAAGGGTGGTCCGTATGAAGCATATACCACTTGTCTAGATAGATGTGTGTAGTGACACAAAGTGGCGACAGAGAGTTTTTCAGTGTTGAAGTGGCAGTAAGTCGAGCGAAAGAGCAACGAACTCCTTCGCGGCGGCGACAACTCCTCCTTGAAGGTGCACTTCTCTGCAATTGTTTGATGTAAGCAGTGATTGTCTCCTAAAAGGGGGTTGATAAAAAAAAATGTGCCAAAAAGAAAGCCAATTGTGGCGCGTTTGTGTGTCTTGAGTGTTGAATAATTTATGAGAGACAAGAAGAAGAAAAAAAAAGAACGTTTGAAAATCTAACTATTTTTATCATCAGCACCATCAGCTGCAGCATCCTCCTCCTTTTTTTTGCGATCGAATGGCAGATTCCTTTTATATTTTCCATCATTCTCGTCCTTCTTCTTCTGCTGCTTCAAACGGTGAAAAAATCTGAGGTGATCTCACCTTAAAATTCAAGAGGAGTGAACGCGACTAACGTCTAGAGTGTGACGTCAATGTCGTTAAGTGGTTCTATTTTTTATTTTTCTGCAATAATTTCATGTGGTTGCTTATTATTTTTGTGCGTCGCATCTTTTTCTGTTTGTAGTTCGCAAGAAAGAAAAAAACGTAGCTAAAGTACGCAGGACTTAACAAACAACTAGGGAACCGTTCCTGAAATGCCCGTAATGTGATTTATTCAGCATTCATCACCAATACTGAACAAGAAGAAGAGACGTTTTGTTCGTAGTTTTAATTTGTGCCGTGGATGTTGTGTGTGTGTGTCTTATGCTTTGTGTTCATCATTTGAAAAGGAAAACAAAAACAAAGGTGAGGTTTTTTTTGACTCTTTTTTAATTAAAATTGTATAGACATTATTAATGTATTTGTTTGGATGTTATTGATTGGTGTGTTTGATGACCTCGATGGGAATTTCAGTTGTCTTTACAAGATGTACAAAGGTTGCATTTGAAAGATAGACAGATTGACAGTTAGAAAGAGAGTGAGATTTTGAAAGACTGAGTGAGAGACAGAAAAGAGAATGAGAAACCCAGGAAGAGAGTGAGAGAGAGAAAAGGGAAAGAGTGAGAAATAGACAAGAGTGAGAGACGAAATGAGACATAAAAAGAGAGGGAGAGAGACACAAGAGAGAGAGAGAGAGAGACATAGAAAGAGAGAGAGAGATACATAGAGCGAGAGAGAGACATAGAGCGAGAGAGACATAGAGAGAGCGACTGAGAGACAGAAAGAGATTGACACAGAGAGAGAGACATAAAGAGAGAGAGAGAGATTGAGAGACAGAGACATAGAGAGCAAGAAAGACATAGTTAGAGAGAAAGAGAGACATAGACATAGAGAGAGCGACTGAGAGACAGAAAGAGCGAGAGAGACAGAGAGAGATTGGGAGACAGAGAGAGAGGCATAGAGTGAGAGGGAAACATAGAGAGCGAGAAAAAGAGACATAGAGAGAGCGAATGAGAGACAGAAAGAGCGAGAGACATAGAGAGAGAGAGAGAGAGAAAAAGAGCCAGAGATGAATGAGTGAGAAATAGTGTGGATTACTAAAGGAAAGTGAGAGAGACACAGAGAGTGAAAGGTGGAAATGAATAATTAGCATATTATGCAAATTGTAATTTGTGTATAATCAAGGGAGGATGTTGAGATGTGATTGGATTGTAGAAATGAGAGCCGATATGTTCACTGTGTATATAAATATAGGAAGCAATTTGGATGGAGAGAACGAGAGAGAGAGAAAGAAGCCAAAAAGTTAAAAGTGTAACTCTGATGGGAGTTATATTTTTTTTGTTTTATCAGCGAAACAAAAACAAGACTTGAGACCATCAAATAAACAAAGTTTGTTGCCAAATTGGCACAAAAACACACATATTTACCAAAGACACACGCACACACATAACCATCATTCATAGACACACGTAGAGATTAATACAGACACACATACATGCAAACATAAGCATATAACAAATTACATACTAACACACTTACCAAACACATATACGCACAGTTACCAAAGACAGACGCACACTTACCAAAGACAGACGCACACTTACCAAACACATATACGCACACTTACCAAAGACAGACGCACACTTACCAAAACAGACGCACACTTACCAAAACAGACGCGCACTTAACAAAGACAGACGCGCACTTACCAAACACATATACGCACACTTACCAAAGACAGACGCACACTTACCAAAGACAGACGCACACTTACCAAAACAGACGCACACTTACCAAAACAGACGCGCACTTAACAAAGACAGACGCGCACTTACCAAACACATATACGCACACTTACCAAAGACAGACGCACACTTACCAAAGACAGACGCACACTTACCAAAACAGACGCACACTTACCAAAACAGACGCGCACTTAACAAAGACAGACGCGCACTTACCAAACACATATACACACACTTACCAAAAACAGACGCACACTTAACAAAGACAGACGCACACTTACCAAACACATATACGCACACTTACCAAAGACATATACGCACACTTACCAAAGACAGACGCACACTTACAAAAACAGACGCACACTTACCAAACACATATACGCACAGTTACCAAAGACAGACGCACACTTACCAAAGACAGACGCACACTTACCAAAACAGACGCGCACTTACCAAACACATATACGCACAGTTACCAAAGACATACGCACACTTACCAAAGACAGACGCGCACTTACCAAAGACAGACGCACACTTACCAAAGACAGACGCGCACTTACCAAAGACAGACGCACACTTACCAAAACAGACGCACACTTACCAAAACAGACGCGCACTTAACAAAGACAGACGCACACTTACCAAAGACAGACGCACACTTACCAAAGACAGACGCACACTTATCAAAGACAGACGCACACTTACCAAAAACAGACGCGCACCAAGCATCCAACAAACTCTGGCACATAAACACCTGGCACACACCTTATAATGAAACACACACGAACAAGACACAAGCACATTTACGAAAAACTCCAACTTAACAAAAACACGCACGCACGCACACAACAAACACGTGCACGAACGTGAAACACCAATCATAGACACACGTAAGGATCAAATACAGAAAAAATAAGCATCCTAAAACACAAACAATGTCAAACATACATGCAAAAGCATGAAACACACATGGAAAAGCATGAAACACACATGGAAAATCATGAAACACACATGGAAAACCATGAAACACACATGGAAAACCATGAAACACACATGGAAAACCATAAAACACACATGGAAAACGATGAAACACACATGGAAAACGATAAAACACACATGGAAAACCATGAAACACACATGGAAAACCATGAAACACGCATGGAAAACCATGAAACACACATGGAAAACCATGAAACACGCATGGAAAACCATGAAACACACATGAAAAACCATGAAACACACATGGAAAATCAAGAAACACATGCAAAATCATGAAACACACATGGAAAATCATGAAACACACATGGAAAATCATGAAACACACATGGAAAATCATGAAACACACATGGAAAATCATGAAACACACATGGAAAATCATGAAACACACATGGAAAATCATGAAACACACATGGAAAATCATGAAACACACATGGAAAATCATGAAACACACATGGAAAATCATGAAACACACATGGAAAATCATGAAACACACATGCAAAATCATGAAACACACATGCAAAATCATGAAACACACATGCAAAATCATGAAACACACATGCAAAATTATGAAACACACATGCAAAATCATGAAACACACACACAAGCACGCAACAAACACACACACACAACATAAGTACTAAACATATAGAAAAATGCATCGAATACACACACTCAACAGTAGTTGATATCATTTATTATGAAATGCATTAAATCAAAAAATAAATATGTAAATGATTGTCAACCTTTGATCAGATGATGACGTCATTTATTTTCTGAGGTGTGTCAATGTTTGTTTGTTTGTTGCTCTTATTCCGTTTGTTATTGATTGTTCAACTGTTTATAGATACCTGTTGTCAATGCCAACAATGTACATGTAGTGTGTGTGTGGACTCTTAACAAAAAACAAAAAAAAAGAAGGGACTAAACTTGATTAATTTTCGATCACATGATCAACTTTAATTTCTGAAAGTGGCCGCCGCCGCCGCCGCAATTACATGTACTCGTATATTATATCTAGTTTTCGTGGAGTTGTTCTCGAAAGAAGAAATCGGAACTTATTAATTAATGGTTCTCTTTGACTCGTGATATTTATTTAGACAGGTATATCATATTTAGATATTATAAAAACACACAAACACAGACAGGTAAAAGGAACACATAAAATGAGAACGCACTTAATAATGAACTGCGATTTTCTTTCATTTGCGTGTTTCATTTATGATTGTGTCACTGTGTCTCACAAGTGTGTGTCTTGTCAGTGCCTGTCACAAGTGTTTGTGTGTGAGTGTCACAAGTGCGTCTGTCAGTATTTGTAGCAAGTGTGTCACACGTGTGTCTGTCCGCGTTTGTAACAAGTGCGCTAGTCTTTGTCACAAGTGTGCTTGAATCACAAGTGTGTGTCAGTGTCTTTCACAAGTGCACGTGAGTCACAAGTTTGTCACAAGAGTGACTCACAAGTTTGTCACAAGAGTAAGTGACTCACAAGTTTGTCACAAGAGTAAGTGACTCAGAAGCTTGTCACAAGAGTAAGTGACTCACAAGTTTGTCACAAGAGTAAGTGACTCACAAGCTTGTCACAAGAGTAAGTGACTCACAAGCTTGTCACAAGAGTAAGTGACTCACAAGCTTGTCACAAGAGTAAGTGACTCACAAGCTTGTCACAAGAGTAAGTGACTCACAAGCTTGTCACAAGAGTAAGTGACTCACAAGCTTGTCACAAGAGTAAGTGACTCACAAGCTTGTCACAAGAGTAAGTGACTCACAAGCTTGTCACAAGAGTAAGTGACTCACAAGCTTGTCACAAGAGTAAGTGACTCACAAGCTTGTCACAAGAGTAAGTGACTCACAAGCTTGTCACAAGAGTAAGTGACTCACAAGCTTGTCACAAGAGTAAGTGACTCACAAGCTTGTCACAAGAGTAAGTGACTCACAAGCTTGTCACAAGAGTAAGTGACTCACAAGCTTGTCACAAGAGTAAGTCACAAGTTTATCTGTCAATGTGTGTCACAAATGTGTGTGTCACAATTGTGTATGTCTGTCAATGTAAGTCACAAATGTGCGTGTTTGTCAGTATTTGTCACAAGTGTGCGTGTTTGTCACAAGTGTGCGTGTTTGTCTGTATTTGTCACAAATGTGTGTCCGTCACAGTGTCTTGCATGTGATGCTTGTCTCTTACATACACTGTATATGAAATTAATCATCCAAAAAGCTCTTTCAATATGAAATATTAATGAATTTAATGAATGATTTCGTGCATTCTATATTTTATGTTATGCACACAAGGGAAGAATAAGACTTTTGAATGTATATGTGTGGGACTAATAACAATCTAGAAAACGACTAAAAAGAGAATAGAAATTTATGAGAATGTTGTATATGTATGTGTGTGTGTCTAGGGGGGGGGGGGGGGGTGGTGGCGGTGGAGGATGATGAACTTTTTTTTTCCACCCCAAGTTCACTGTTTCATATATCCATGAATGGATATATATATATTAATATATTCATGTGTTTATTTAGTCTGCTTTCTATTTGTCTGTCTATCTGTCTGTCTGTGTCTATCAGTTTTGTGTTTGTATGTCTATCTGTCTGTCTATCTGTTAGCCAAACCCTCCCCAGCCACCCACCCACCCACCCACCAAAAATAAAAATATTCTCAGAGAAAGAAGAAAAAAAAAAAACAGTTCAAGAACATTGAACTTAATCTTTCGATCGAAATTCACTTTGAAAGAAATGACTAGAAATGACTAAAATTGACTAGTCAATGCAAATAACTCCTCATTCACTAATTAGGGCTCGGATTGTTACGCAATATTCAAAGCAAATGTTTCTCAAATTTGTGGCCCCGAGTGCCAATTGTGACGTAATCATCAATGCAACTGCATATAGACCTCAGAAAGGCTGGTTAGTGAGGCTAGATGTTTGATTATACTATCAGTTACGAAATAAAATGTTCTAGCCTCTAACCAGCGTTTTTGATTGAAGAAAAAAAACCCATAATTGTTGATTGATCTAAACGGTGGATTAATGTTACTGTACAATTGACCCGTGGGCCACAGATTGAGAAACAATTGCTTGATATTGCATAAAAATCCGTGCCCTAGTAATCATCATCATCATATCATCATATCATCATTAGAAGAACAGCAATTATGCTATTTTTCGAATCAAAAAAAGGTTTGGTTAGAGAGGCTAGATAATTGATTATTATCAGTTGTCAACTGGGAGTTGTAGCCTCTAAGCGTTTTTTTTTTAAATTTAAAACAAACTCCTAAACAGAGGGTTGTTTTACTTCATAATTGGCTCTTGGGCCACAGATTGAGAAACATTTTTCTTGATATTTTGCATAAAAATTCGAACCCTAATAATTAGTAATTTTATGAAACACAAAGTAGAAGTGAATTTATCTTGTAATTTTCGAACTTTGTACTTTTGTGAAACAGAGCTCAGATATTTTTTATTATTATTTTTTCAAAACAAAAAGAATGTTGAGGTCGAAAAATTTGGGTCTGTGACCTTTGTAACATTTTAGTTGAAAAACCCATATTATTGAGAGTTGGGCATATGTCTATTTTTATCAAAACATACACATTCCAAATTCTTGTGGTGAGAATGTTTGTTGCTATCTTTTTTTTTTTCTTTAAAAAAAAAATTGCGAGTGCAACTCATAAGTCTACTACACAAGCAGTTAGAAATCGGGGAGAACTTCAGTTGTCTCGATCCGTCCTTGTTATGACGACCAGCAACTTCTAATTGGTTTGTTGTGTGTGGTTCGACGTTGAAAGGGGCGGAGAGCATGTGACGTCAGACGACATAACCAACCAATTAGAAGTTGCCGTTCGTCATAACAAGGGCGGAGACAAGTGAAGTTTTCCCCTATTTCTAACTGCCTGTTAAGGCGTACTGGCAACACAGCAGCAGCAGACCTCACAGGTGCTTTTGTGGTTGGCCATAAAATTACAATGATTCATCTCTGAAGTAAATGACTAAAACACTTGCTTCAAAACTGGAAAATATTTCCAAAAAAGAAAGCGTTTCTTTAGCAAATGTCATTCTTTAAGGGTGAACTGGACACTTTTTTTTCATCTTAAGCAAAATGTCCAAAAGTTGCTTCAGAACTGGAAAATATTTGCAAAAAAGAGAGAATTTTTGTAGCAAATTCTACTCTTTAGGCAAAACTGGACTCTCTCTTCAATGTCTTCATCTAAAGCAAATGTCCAAAAGTTGCTTCAAAAATAGAAAATGAGACTCCTCATGCTAAACTGGACCATTTTTCATATGCAAATAAATGTTCAAGAGTTGCTTCAGAAAGTCTGGAAAATACTTAAAAAAAAAGAGAAATAGAACTTTTGTAGCAAAACTTATTAAGGCAAAAACTGGGGGACTCCTTTTTCATTTAATTATTAATCCAAAAATTACTTCAGACTAAAAAAAAAAAAAAAGATGGTCCAGTTTAGGACAAACCAGAGTAACAACATGGCTCCCAAAAAACCTTCTAGAGAAAATTTTGCTTCTGAAATTGAAGCCCAGCTCAGTCCATGTGACTTTATACTGGGTGAAGCCCAGCAGGCCCATGATGGGCCTCTATTCTGAAACATCTCTTGGACATTTTCCTCTAAAAAAAAAAAAAATTCAAGTGTCCACTTACGGAGGCTCGTAAGGATAGACCTACCAAAAAAATCACATGTTGAGAATGTGTACCCACACAACTCACATACTTTTTTTTTTCAGAAATCAAAACTTTTGGACACCACTCAAAAAAAAAAAAATGGAAGTCCAGGCCTTGTTTTTTTTTTTCTATTCTACTTCAATCACTTGTGACGTTTTGACCCATCATCATCATCATAATCATCATCATAATATTGACTAATTTGTTATGTTATTTTCTCTTTCTCTAGGGTGGAGTTTCATAATTTATTGCCCAATTTTGAGGGGTTTTTTTCTTTCTTCAACACACACACACACAGCATGTGATGGTCATATTAAATGGCAGGTTTAATGTTTTTTAAGTGAAATTAATGGTTGTCATGACAACATCACAAAAACTTTTTTGTGTGTGTTTGTGTTGTATGTCTGTGTTTATTAATATTATTAAAGAGAGTTTGAAATGTATGAAAGAGAAAATTGTATTTAAAATTGCTATTATAATGTAACACTAGCAACTCCTCCTCCTCACTGTGTGTTTAACATTCAAAAAAAAAATAAACCTAAAAATATATAAGTGGGTTAGGAAGTAGAAAACTTTTCTGTCCACACTTTGGCAACTTTGCAAATTGAAAGTTATTTTTTTTTTTAAAAAATGTGTACAGAATCGAGATATAGAGAGTGAGGTGAGGGCGCCTCAATGTCTTCATCTTTTCTATTAATAGTGTTGTTGTTTGTGAGAATTTTTTTCTGTTTCTTACTTGTGTTTCTATCTTAAATTTTGAAATTTGTTTTATTTTGTAATTTTTTTTTTTGTCTTTCTTTCAGTTATTTTGATGGACACATCACAAGAGTGAAAAAAAATAAGAAGAAGAAGAAATATGAATGTGTTTTGGTGATGTTTTTTTGAGTGAGCAAAGTAGCCACAGATGGCCACCACCTTGACCTCTTCATCATCATCATCATCATCTTCTGTTGCCATGGTAGCCAAACATGGGCTGTGGTTATAGTAAAATCAACTCTAAGAAAAGAAGAAGGCTGAAGGATGATAATTTGGATGTATGCAGCAATGACAGTTTAGGTGTGTGTGTGTTTTTTTTTTCTCACTCCAGAATACAGTCGTCACACTTGTCAACTTGAAGCTTGTGACGTCAGAGAGGTTGATTTTTTTTTTATATAAAAAAAGAAGCTTGAAATTGTGTCAAAAGAAGAAGTAATAACAAAAGTTCTCAAGAAACATTGTTTCAAATTGGTCAGAACTTTTGTTGTCATTTGTTTTCTTTTTTTCAAAAGATAAATGATACAAGTGGAACTTTTTTTTTGGTCAACTCCATCTGACGTCACAAGCTTCTAGTTACAGTGTTGGTGACTGTATTATGATTAGGGCTCGGATTTTGTTGCAAATATCAACCGAAATGTTTCTCAATATGTGGCTCAAGTGCCAATTGTGAAGTAACAATCTCGTTTAGATAAAAAAAATTATTCTTTCTAACTAAAAAAAAAAAGTTAGAGGCTAGAACTCTAGTTGACAACTGATAGCAACCATACATCTAGCCTCTTTAACCAGCCTTTTTATATTAGAAAACAAATCATAATTGCAGTTGCTCTAATGATGATGATTAGGGCTCGGATTTTGATGCAATATAAACCGGAATGTTTCTCAATTTGTGGCCCAAGTGCCAATTGTGAAGTAATCGTCATCATTAACATCATTAGAGCAACTGCAATTATGCTTTTTCTAATCAGAAAATGCTGGTTAGAGAGACTAGATTGCTGGTTACTATCAGTTGTCATCTAGAGTTCTAGCCTCTAACTTTTTTTTTTTAGTTAGAAAGAACAATTTTTTTTATCTAAACGAGATTGTTACTTCACAATTGGCTCTTGGGCCACATATTGAGAAACATTTCGGTTGATATTGCATCAAAGTCCGAGCCCTAATTATGATGAAGTTGGTGTTGGCCACCACTAAAGCGTGTTCACTTCCAAGATTATAATTCAATGGCACTCTAGCTTTTTGGGCGTTTAAAAAAAAACAACTACTTTCCGACAAACCTGAAAGTGTTTTTTTTTAGAAACTAGAAGAGTAAATATATCAATTAGACATTTTGCATGTTTTATATCTTCAAAAAAATAAACTTTTCATGACAGTAATTTGAAAGTTAGATGACATTTTGATCAGATATTTAACGTTTAAAGATGTAATAATGAAAAATATAATTTAAGGGGATCTATTTACTCTTCTAGTTTCTAAAACATTTTTAAATTTTCTACTTAAAATTGCTTCTCATATGCAAAATTTTGTATTCTCCAACATTTTTTTTTTCATTTGGCAGCCATATTGAGACTAGAAGAGTGACTGACACTGAATTACATGAGGGTAATTTCATATTGATATTGATGTGGATGATGAAAAATATCCTTAAGTGATATGTTTACTCTTCTAGCTTCTAAAACACATTAAATTTTCTACACAAAATAGCTTCTCATATGCAAAATTTTGTATTTTCCAACGTTTTTGCATTTGGCAGCCATATTGAGACTAGAAGAGTGACACATCAGGGTAATTTCATATTTATATTCATGAAATGATGATGAAAAATATCCTTAAGTGATCTAGTTCCTCTTCTAGTTTCTAAAACACTTTCATGTTTTATTAATTTTGCTCCTAAAATACAGAATAATTTAAGAGTTGAAGAGGCGTTAACACTTTAAAAAAAACCACCTTTAATGTGTCAATTTTTGTCTATTTTTAATATTAATTCATAGATCAAGATCAGTCTCCTGAGTTCGGATCAGAGAAATATCGACGTCTTGAAACAAGTCCCGGGACTTTAAAGAAGAACGGTTTAGTCAATGTGAGTCTTTTGTTCACTTTTAGGTGTCTGACACTTAAGGAGGCTACATCGTCGCAAAATTACTTCGAAAAATCTCCGCAAAGAGCGCTAGCATCGTTTTTTTTTATTGAGCCCATAGACCCCCGATGTTAAAGAAAAACCTTTACGCGTACTTTAAAAAAAAAAACACAGTCGCGGCGGCAATATGTTTATTTTTCATATTTAAAGTTGTCCAATTTTGATGGTTCAAAGTGCAATGTGCACCTTAAATATATACTGATCTAGTGATAGAATGACAAAAAATTGGTAAGTGCGGTTCTATTTTTAAAAACTATTTCAAAATCGCGAATTTTTAACTCCTATGTTAAACTGAGCCACTGAGTACGCGGGTTCGTAAGTAAAAACATCCATTAAAATGCTCATAAAAATACCTAAAAATAATTTTAAAAAAGCACAATTAAACCACAGTGAAGCCAACACATTGGTGAACGTGCTGATTTTTTAAAATTATTTTTATGGATTTTTACGAGCATTTTAATGGATATTTTTTCTCTTAAGAGTTAAAAATTCGCGATTTTGAAATAGTTTTTAAAAATAGAACAACACTTACCACTTTTTTTTGGTCATTCCATCACTATATCAGCATATACACATTGTACTTTGAACCATCAAAATTGGATAACTTTAAATATGAAATGAAAAACATATTGCCGCGAAAAGATTCGAAAGACGAAAAAAGCGCGAAGATTCGAGAATTTCGAATCTGGAATATTTTTCGAGATTAGCGAAATTCGAGGATTCGAATGTCCCATTTCTATTATTTTTTATATTTAAAGGGAGTGTCGTTTGAGGCGCAGTCGCCATGCGGGCCCGTGCACCGGCCTATAAATGTGGCCACATTTGACTAATTCTAATTTTTCTTATTGATTTTTTTTTCTTTCTAGTTAACCGAAGATTCGTTAGCGAGCCGACGTCGTATAGCGAATAAGATCAAACCGATTTCCGGTCCAATGAGGCCACCAATGTGCGTTATTCCTTTTCTTATTTTTGTTGTTGTTTTTGTATCACATTTTTAAAGAAAAAAAAAATAATTTCGATTACTTTCGATTTTGATTGATTGTGTATTGGTTATACTCTTAACGAGCAATTGTTTATTAGAAACAGATCCGCGAGTCAGTTGAGTTTCTTCAGAATGCTGGATGAAAAGATTGCAAATGTGAGTAAAAATGTTTACTAGTATGTGTTTTTTTTAAACTAGACGAGTAAAATGAGTCACTTAAGGATATTTTGTAAAGATTTTCACTTTTTAAAAAAAAAAATAATCGAAAAAGTTCAAACTGATAAAAAAAAAGTTTATTTTAAAAGATAGATCAACACTTTCTAGTTTCTAATTTACTTTCAATTTCTACTTAAGGTGGTTTTAAATTGCATAAACGCCTCTCCAATATTTTTCTTTCTTTCAGGAATAAAATGTTGATAAACTTGAAAGTGTTTTAGAAACTAGAAGAGTAAAATAAATCATTTTAAAGGCATATTTTCACGTTTTGATTGATATCTTTAAAAATTTAGAATTTATAGTTTTTAAGACACAACCTTAAAAAAGAAATTGAAATTGTTTTAAAAACTAGAATAGTAAACAAATTTTTATGTTTTGATATTTTTAAAAATTAACTTTTGGAATTTATTTAGAAGATTTTCTAGTTTTTAAGACACAACATTAAAAAAGAAATTAAAATTTATTTCGAAACTAGAAGGGTATAATCAATCACGTAAGGGAGTGTTTTCATGTTTTGATTTCTTTCAAATTAAATTAATTTTGTAGACAAAAATTAAAAGAAAGAAAACACTGTCTGCTTAAAGTTGGGTGGTTTTCCAAACCGACATAAAAAGCTTATTTTGAAAAATATCAACATGAAAACACCTCTTAAGTGATTGAGCCCCTATACCCTTCTAGTTTCTAAAAAAATACTTTAAAGTTTCGGTTCATTTTATTCCTGAAAGACAAAAATAATGAAGAGTTCAAGAGACCTCATTTATACTTGAAAACCACCTTAAATGATTAATTTACTCTTCTAGTTTCTAAAACAGCTTTCAATTTCATCTTAACTGAAATTTAATTCCATTCTTTTTTTTTTTGCTTTCATTTGTATATTTTACTTTAGGGTAAGGATTTGGACGAAGAGACGACGACGGAGGATGATACGGAAGAATTACTAAGATCGGACACAAGTGGCCACATTCTACCGTCCAGTACTACAGATAATGTGATAGAAATGGGTGAAAGCGAAGAAGTTGTGACGTTAGATAAATGTCAGTCGTCAGTAGTGGTCAGTTCGTGTCCATCGAGACCTAACACAGCGAACGGAAATTTGAAATCGTCAACGAGACAGTCCGAGTTTGGTGAGAATTATGACAAAGTGTTGTCTCAAGACAATGTAATTAAGAATGGAACGGAACTGATGTCTAATGGTCAAGTGGCCAGCTGATTAACAATCGTGTTTGTTGCTTACTAATCGTTAAACAAAAAGTGAAAAACAGTTAAATTGTGATTTTACGAGAGACATTTTCTCAAAAATGCAAAAAAAAAAAGTTCTTTTTGTTTGTTAATTTTGTGGGTTCCTATGCAAATGATGCAATATTTATGTATATTCAGAACCGATTGATTGATTGATTTTTATTTTAAGTATAGATAGTTAATTAATTCAATTTAATCTTCTGCTTTAAAAGCATATAATTATATCTGCTCTGCAATATATATAAAAATCATTTTTGTTGTTGTTGCTTAGAAAATTGTCACAAAATGCCGAAATTGACATTGTGTTTTCGTTTTTCTTTACTTATTCTGTTGTTGTTGTTGTTGTTGTGTGAAAAATTAAAATGTTGGTAAATAATTGTACATAAAAGTTGTGTCTTCTTTAGTTTTATTATAGCTCTTGTCTACTTGAGATTACTGTCCAGTCTGACTCTTGTGTCTAGTTTTGACTCTTGTTCACTCTTGACTCGTGTGTCCGGTCGGTCCACTCTGATTGGTGTTGTCCAGTTTAACTCCCTTGTTCACTCCAGTTTGATTCTTGTCCTAAACTGGACAAAAATCAGAGTGGAGGACACAACTCTCTGGTAGAATCTACTTTCATTCTTGTTTTAACTTCAACTGTCCAGTCCACTCTCATTCTTGTCCAGTCCACTTTTCATCCTTGTTGTCCACTGCCATTCCAGACCAGTGTAGCTCTTGTTTTTTTTTACTCTCATTCCAGTCTAGTTTAGTTTTTTTTTAAATTTAACTCTTTTGTCCAGTCCACTTTCATTCTTGACCAGTCCATTTTCATTCTTGTCCAGTCCACTTTCATTCTTGTCCAGTCCACTTTCATTCTTGTCCAGTCCATTTTCACTCTTGACCAGTCCACTTTCACTCTTGTCCAGTCCACTTTCACTCTTGTCCAGTCCACTTTCACTCTTGTCCAGTCCACTTTCACTCTTGTCCAGTCCACTTTCACTCTTGTCCAGTCCACTTTCACTCTTGTCCAGTCCACTTTCACTCTTGTCCAGTCCACTTTCACTCTTGTCCAGTCCACTTTCACTCTTGTCCAGTCCACTTTCACTCTTGTCCAGTCCACTTTCACTCTTGTCCAGTCCACTTTCACTCTTGTCCAGTCTACTTTCACTCTTGTCCAGTCTACTTTCACTCTTGTCCAGTCTACTTTCACTCTTGTCCAGTCCACTTTCATTCTTGTCCAGTCCACTTTCATTCTTGACCAGTCCACTTTCACTCTTGACCAGTCCACTTTCACTCTTGACCAGTCCACTTTCACTCTTGACCAGTCCACTTTCACTCTTGTCCAGTCCACTTTCACTCTTGTCCAGTCCACTTTCACTCTTGTCCAGTCTACTTTCACTCTTGTCCAGTCCACTTTCACTCTTGTCCAGTCCACTTTCACTCTTGTCCAGTCCACTTTCATTCTTGTCCAGTCCACTTTCACTCTTGACCAGTCCACTTTCACTCTTGACCAGTCTACTTTCACTCTTGTCCAGTCTACTGTCATTCTTGTCCAGTCTACTTTCATTCTTGTCCAGTCTACTTTCATTCTTGTCCAGTATACTTTCATTCTTGTCCAGTCTACTTTCATTCTTGTCCAGTCTACTTTCATTCTTGTCCAGTCTACTTTCATTCTTGTCCAGTCTACTTTCATTCTTGTCCAGTCTACTTTCATTCTTGTCCAGTCTACTTTCATTCTTGTCCAGTCTACTTTCATTCTTGTCCAGTCTACTTTCATTCTTGTCCAGTCTACTTTCATTCTTGTCCAGTCTACTTTCATTCTTGTCCAGTCTACTTTCATTCTTGTCCAGGCCACATTGATTCTTGTCCAGGCAGCTTTCATTCTTGTCCAGGCCACTTTCATTCTTGTGCAGTCCACTTTTCATTCTTGTAAAACTTCAGTTCTCTTCCCCAGTCTACTATGATTTTCGTCCAGTCTACAATTCAGCTGTTGTCCACTCTAGACTACTGTCCTGTTCAGCTGTTTTAGACTTTAGAATACTGTCCAGCCTGAATCTTGTGTCTACTATTGACTCTTGTCAAGTCTAAGCCAATGTCCAGTCTTTTATCTTTGCCTAACCGTTAGTCTAACCTATTACAAATACTGTATAGCAGTCTCCAAAGTCAAGATTGGTCAAGAGTCACAATAATGAGTGTCCAGTTTATTCTTTTGTCCAGTTCAGCTTTTTTTTAATCAAGTTCTACTTTCATTTATTCGCCTTTTTTTAACCTTGGTCAGTGAATTCCTTGACACATTTCTAATATTATCAACAAATAATTTTTTTTTTCAAGAAGTTTTTATTTTTTGCTTTTTCCTGTTGCAGCAAAAAAAAAAAAGAACTTAACTTAAAAAGTTCAAAGGTCATTTTTTTCGGAATGACTCGGAGAGGATGTTTGACATTTCCATGTTCGGTTCAGAGCGGAAATGTCCGACAAGAAGGACAACGAACGAATTAAAAGACAAACATATTTCAGTTGGCAACTGATTTTTTTTTTATCGTTCAAAGTACAAAATTTATATTTTAATTAATATTACGAACGTAAACTAATATTTTTTTATTTTGCAATATATATATATTTTTTTAGTTATTCTTCGAGCAAAAATATGTAATTTCCAATGTGTTGAGAAACATATAAGAAATGAATTGTAAAATTCGGAATATTTGTGTCATTTCGTTGTTGTTGTTGTTGTTTGTTGGTTCGGTTCGAGGACACGACGAAGACGATGTACTTTATAATCGGAACTTCTTCGAACTTGACGAGACCAGTTACGACATCGGAGAGATACCGGAGGAAGGAGCTGTCACGATGGCTTTTGTTTTCGATGTCACTGGCTCCATGTATGACGATCTGGTTCAGGTGATCGAAGGTGCCGTACGTATTTTAGATACGGTTCTTCATCGTAAAGACCGGCTACTTCATAACTTTGTTCTTGTACCGTTTCACGATCCTGGTAAGTAAATCTGAATTTGAATTTGAACAATTACTTTGCAAGCAGCCAAGAAGGCCTGTGGCAAAGAGAGAGAGCGAGGCAAAAGTATGAAGCAAAGTGCCTAGACATTCCAGAGTTGCAAGTGCCGCGAGACATTGTCAGTTTGACAGTTCCCGAATTTGCTCAAATGGCTCTAGCATCCAAACGGCAATTCGAAACGTCATGAAATTACCTTAATGCCTAAAGAACATATTAAGGAATATTCAAAAAATTTCTTAAAGCTGAACGATGTTTCTGAAGAATGGCGTGTAGTTAGCAAAGTTGGCATTTTTAAGGTCAATGGCCTTTTAACATGGAGTCGAGCAAATTAGCATAATTCAAAATTGGATAAAATAAAAACCTCGTTGAATATTGCAACCAAAAGACGTTAAAACCTGGCCACAACATTCAAGAAGCGATCGCAACTTGAATTATTGTTCAGAACTCCGTTTAAGAAGAAATTTCTATTCACAATGGAAACCATCTCAATCAAATAACTGCATTGTAATTTATTTTTTTTTAAATGAAGACGTTGGACCAGCCACCGTGACAACAGACCATCAAGTGTTCCTTCGTCATCTACGAGACCTCTACGTACAAGGTGGTGGCGATTGTCCAGAGGCGAGTGTGGCAGCGATTAAACTCGCTCTCGAAGTTTGTCTTCCAAATTCCTTCGTCTACGTTTTCACCGATGCCAGTTCCAAAGACTATTATTTGCTAGAAGACGTTCTGAAACTAATCCAACGTAAACAGAGTCAAGTTGTGTTTGTAATGACCGGTGATTGTGGTGATCCAACACATCCCGGTTATCAGGCTTACGAGAGAATCGCTTCGACAAGCTCTGGACAAGTTTTCCTTCTTAAAAAATCTGATGTCGAAGAGGTAAGAAGGTTACTTGGAGCACTCTAGACCAGAGCCATAACTGGCTAATGTTGCGTCCAAGGCAAGAAGTTATTTTTTTTTAGTTATTTTGCAATACTTTCAGCGCCCTGAGCTTTGTGCACAAGGCAGGTGCCTCACTCGCCTTGCCCTAGTTATGGCTCTGCTTTAGCCTAGAGTGGCCATGTGACACTGAAGCGTTTTCTTGCTAGGTTCTGAACTTCGTTCAAGTTTCGGTTCAAGCTCGAAAGGTGAATTTGTTAGCGGTGGACAGCGATAAAGGAAAAGAAACCAATTTGTCACTTGTGGTCGATACGAATCTGAAGGAATTTACCGTGTCTTTATCTGGAGATAATCCAAACGTTCAATTAGTCGATCCATTGGGTATTGTAAATTTTTTCCTGAAAGAACAATTGTATGTAAAAAATATTTGGAATTTTTTTTTTCATTTCTAGGTATTGTTGTGGACGAAACGTCCGGTTTGAAAGATCTACTCAATCTGAGTAATGTTCAAGTGGTCAACGTCAAAGATCCCAAATCCGGAACGTGGAATGTAAGAGTCGAAAGTAATTCCTCGCACACCGTACGAGCCACCGGATTGAGTCCGGTTGATTTCGAGTTTGGGTTCTCTGTAAGACCCACTACGAGCTTACGAAACACTTATCATCGGCCTCTGAAAGGATCAGTTACCTTTTTGTTGATCAATGCCACCGATTTACCCGATGTTGCGTTTTTTGAGACAGTCGAACTCGTGAGTCTGTCTGGCACTTCACTGATAACGGTGCCACTCACTGTTCTCAATCCTTCTCTACGTGGAATGTATAATGCAACACCTTTTATTCCTCCAGATGAATTTTTCTACTTGAAAGTAATTATTTATTTGAATTATTAACTTAAAGTTGTCTTTTTTTAAAAAATGTACTGCAGTTATATTTATTCACTTTTCTAGTTTTTAAAATAGTTTAATAAATTTCTTCTTAAAGTTGCTTTTTAAAAGCTTGAACATTTTTTAAGGCTTGAAAAAGGTATGATTTTGAAGATGTCAACATGAAAATCCTCTTAAGTGATTCCTTTACTCTTCTAGTATTATTAAATACTAGAAGAGTAAAGGAATCACTTAAGAGGATTTTCATGTTGACATCTTCAAAAGACACTTCCAGTTACTTTTTAAAAGCTTAAAACTACAAAAAATTCTCTTAAGTGATTCATCTACTCTTCTAGTTTTTAATACACTTGCAATTAGTTATTTTTGTTGCTTTTTTTTAAAAAAAAAAGCTAGAAGAATATTTTCAAAATGTCTTAAAAAGTTGCAAAATGCTTGTTTTAGATCATCGGCTACGATGAGTTTGGTCTTCCAATGGAAAGAATATCACCGACTGCTATCAGTTCGCAGCTACCGGAGGTTCCCGAAGTGATTTTACGAGTGCCGCAAGACGTACACTATGGTAACACGGTTCAACTCGATTGCCACGTTCAAAGTCTTGTTCCGTTCACGGTGAGATGGTCAAGAGGAACTCAATCGGATCACTTTATTGGTTCGCCACAATCATTTCCGTAAGCAAAGACGGTTTATAAAGAGCTGATTTTCGAACTCTGATTCTTCTGTTTTTCAGAACAGCAAAATGAAAAGAAACTAGAAAGTGTTTTAGAAACTAGAAGGGTAGCTCATTCACCAAAGGGTATTTTCATGTTGACATATTTCAAAATAAGCTTTTTATTCGAGTTTGTAAATGGCCCAATTTTAAACATAGAATATTTTTTTAAATATTTGTCTAAACAACTTTATTTTGAACGATATCAACGTAAAAATCACCTTAAGTGATCGAGAGCTACCCTTCTAGTTTCTAAAGCACCGTCAGGTTTCTCTTCGTTTTGCACCTGAGAAGACGGAATAATCGGAGTTCGAGAGGCGTTTAAACCACCTTAAGTTAAAGTTAGTGTTTCCCATCGTAAATTCGTTTAACCGCAGTCAAACAAGTCAAGTTGTTCTGACTTTGACCAATGTGACATCCGATCAAGAGGACTCCTACCGATGTGTCGCAACGAACATCGCAGGTTCGTCTTCGGCCAACGCATTTCTCGACGTCCGAGGTAACAAATATATTTATGACCTGACCGACGCTCAAAATTGACCACTTTTTAACGCAAACAAATTTGAAAACGCCTAAACAGAACCTCCTCCATTTGTGGACGAATTGAACGACTTGAACGTCGAACCTGGATCGAGAGTGATCTTCGTGTGCACCGCTCGTAGTTCAAATTCGTTCAATCTGACTTGGGCTCGATACGATCAGAGTGCGACTCGAAGACGTTTTTCTACCGATCTCGTCTTAGCTAATCCACGATTTCAAGACCACGGTAATGGTACGTTATTTTTGGAGGATGTTACGCCGACGGATGAAGGGTGGTATCGTTGTACGGCCACCAACGAAGGTGGATCGGCTCATCGTAGAATGTATCTTTCTGTGATAAGTATGACCCTTCTAGTCTAGTTGATCGTATCCATATGTTGTTGATAATTTTCTCGTATATTTTTCAAAAAAAAAAAAAAGAACGACCTCGAGTGATAATTTCTACGAGTGAAGCAACAATTATTTCCGGCACAAGTCTAACAGTCATATGTGAAAGCGAAGGGATTCCTAAACCGGACATCGAGTGGCTTCGTAATGGTCAGTTGGTCAAGGATTCTCGTCACATACGTATTTCAGGAGGGACACTTCAGGTTATAGATGCCGGAATTGCCGAAGAGGGAACTTACGAATGTTGGGCTCATAATTCGGCAGGAAGTGACTCGAGAGCCGTACGAATAAAATATTTAGGTATTGATGCTTTTGAGGCTCATAAACTTCAAATAAACTTTTTTTTTGTAACAACTCATTGGTAACATTCAAATTATTTACAAAACTAGAATGGTAAAAGAATATGCAAAAGTTTTTTATATTTTGGTGTATATAAATAATTTTTTTTTAAGATATCATCATGAAAATAACTTTTAGCAATATCACTAACTATTCTAGTTTCTAAAGCACTGTCAAATTCTTTTTGGAGTTACTTTTTGGAAACTAGAAAATCTTATAAATCTTTATTTTAAAGATGTTAATATAAAAATCCTCTTAAATGATTTATTTTACTCTTCTAGTTTCTGAAAAAAAAGTTACATTTCTTTTTAAAGTTGACTTTTAAAAACTAGAACATTTTCTAGAATTATTAGCATTATCAACAACTATTCTAGTTTTTAAAACCACTTTGAATGATTCATTTTCAGAGGGTTTTTTATTTTAAATTACATTTCATGAAAATTATTTTTTTTTTTTTCAAACTGGCAGATAAAAAAGTTTATTTTGAAAGATATCATCAAAATTATATTTTTTGCAATATCATCAACTATTCTAGTTTTTAAAGTGATTTAAAAACTAGAATATTTTCGAGCATTTACAATTTTAAAGCAAACTTATTTTCAGAAGAAATTTCTGAAAATAAGTTAAAATTGTAAATGTTCGCAAAATCTCGGAGTTGAATGCAACTATTCAGCATATACTTTAAGGTGGTCAGTTCGGTGGTCAGTTAGAAGCTGAACCATTTTCTTCTTTATTGTATTTCAGAACCTCCGGTAATATCGAAAGAGCACGACACGATACGATCTCTATTAGGACACACAGTGACTTTACCGTGCAAAGTGAACTCTGATCATTCTACAGCCAGTGTTAGCTGGACTGGTAGTGACCGGTCGCAACTGAAAGGATTGCGGCATTCCCAAGCAAATCGCGGCGACCTTCTCCTTCAAGAAACTGGTGACGACGACGACGATGATAATTTCATCGTACTCGACGATGGAGGTCTCCGTTTTCGTGTCGATTTGACCGATGCCGGACAATACATCTGCACGGCTCAAAACGAAGCGGGAAAAGATGACCACATCGTGTCTCTCGTTGTACTAGGTGGGGGTCAAATCTGTCCAAAAAATTTATATCTCGATACTAATAATGATTTCATTCTAACTTAGTACAGTTCCTCCAAGCAAACCCGTGATTCCGACAACACAGATTCCGATTACGGTTCTAGTCGGTTCCAAATACGAGCTCAACTGTTGGTCATCTGGTTATCCGACACCGATCATTAAATGGTTTAAGGATGAAGTTTTATTAGAAGATGCGACGAAGAAAATCGATCCGAATGATATAGAGTCCAGTTCTCTCTTATTTCCATCCGTAAAACTAAATGATTCTGGTGTCTACTCGTGTGTGGCCACTAATGAGGCTGGTCAGTCTACGAGTGACCATATCCAAGTAGTGGTCAACGGTATATTGATTTGTTGTCACTAGATTTGAAAAGAAAATGAAAAAAAAGTTAATTTGTGTGTTTCTTTTTAGATCCTCCTCGAATTGATAAATCCGATCACGAGAAGAACCTCGACGTCATAGTTGGACACGATGTCGTGTTCTCGTGTAAAGCAACTGGTCATCCTTCACCAGTCGTAAGCTGGCAGAAAGATTCCGTCTCACTGGAACCTTCCAATCTGATTCTTTATCTGAATGGTTCGATGGTGATCCGTAATGCACAGCCGGATGATTCCGGACTCTACAGGTGCACCGCAAGCAACGATGTCGGATACGACCACAGAGATATGAGATTAACCGTGTTAGGTGAGGTTTTGAGGCAGATAACAGTGGAAACCTATATTTAACACTAAAATGGATAACACGAAAAATGGGATAACATTAAAAATATATACGTTAGGTGTGGTTCCTTAACACAAAATTCGTTTAACACGAAAAAAAATATTCTGGTGTCTTTTATTTCGTATTTAAAGTTTCCACTGTAATTTATATTTAATCCGTGGAAATCACAAGTCCACTCCATTACGTTTTTTTTCCTTCAGTGCCACCATTCATCGATCCCAGTGCGCTCCACATGCGCCCAGAAGTTCTCGAAGGCGAGAAAGCAGTTTTGTCGTGTCCGGTGGCTGCGTCGCCTCCACCAATAATAACGTGGCTAAAGGTGAATGTTACCGTAATTTTTACTTCTTTACAAATAAGTGTTTGTTTCATCTGTTTAGGACGATGTAGCCATCGTTGAAAAGAACGGTGTGACCTTTAAAGATGGTGGCAGAGAGCTGGTTATCACTTCTGCTAACGTGAACGACACCGGCAATTATATTTGTACGGCGCTGAATTCGGCAGGAGCAACGAAATCGGTTGTGGCCCTCGACGTTCTCGGTAAGATTTATATCTTACAATGGAAGTGGATATGATACCGAACGTCACATTAAAACTGTGGCGCTCTCTTAGTATTATCATTCCAGTTAGTTTGCGCCTTCATTTATGCGCGCCTCTGAGCTTTGCTTTCAACGCAAGAATAAAACTGGCGCCTTTCTTCCATGCAGCATAAAAATATAACCAAAGTTTAGCAAAGTTCGATGAAAAACACACGCATTCTAGTTATTTTGCATCTTTATTTCTGCGCCTCTTGAGCTTTGTGTCCGAGGGAAGGATTAAATTGGCGCTGTCGTAGTATTATCATTATTTTGCGCCGCTGAGCTTTGCGCCCGAGGCAGGTGCCTCACTTGCCTTGTCCCTAGTTAACGGTTCTGAAAAGCATTGTTAAAAATTTCAACTGTCACAATCATTGGCTATTTTCGGCCTAGGCACACTAGTCGGGCGCCTAGAGCCTTCATTTTTTTGGAGCCCAAAAGTCGAAATTTTAGTCAAATGCATAAATACAAAAAATGTCAAAACACGAAGGGCCTCGAAATCCCACAGTGGCTAATGGCTGCAACAGATATAATTGCGCCACTGACAACCGCATGGTACAAAGTCCATGCAGTTCCCATGGCTTCAATGCGCCTTGCTCCGTGCCCTATAGAAAAATTTATAAACAAAACTTTTAATGAACATTGGGCGTTTGTTTCATTGTAGTGAAGCCGAAGTTCTCCGATGACGCTTACGAAGCAGATGTTGCAGTTCTGGAACACCAAAGATTAGAATTAGAATGTCGAGTGGAGGGTAATCCAATTCCAAACATACACTGGACGTGGATCGGAGGAGAACAAGGGTCTCATCTACCAGAAGACGCTTATGCCGAGGACGATGACTCAGTGTCGTATCTTGCCATCGATACGATACAAAGACAACATTCTGGTGTTTATGTTTGTAAGGCCACAAACAAAGTCAGCAGCGACGAACGGAAATTTTACGTCAGTGTTGTCTGTATGTAAGACACCGACCGCTTTCGATTGGAAATCTTTTTTTTTTAACTGCGATAGATGACTTAAATGTTTCAGTTCCGCCACAATTGGTTGGTTCCGAACATGAAGTACGAAAAGCTTTACTGGGAGACGAAGTAACTTTGGAGTGTTTAGTCGAAAGCCATCCGACACCGATTGTTGATTGGAGCAAAGTTTCTCTTTCGTCGAACCAACCATTTTCAGATCAGAATGTCCGTTTATCGGAAGACAATCAGACACTAACATTTAACGCTGTCACGACGCAAGATGCCGGGGAATACAAATGCCAGGCTAAGAATCAGGCTGGAATGGTCACGAAACGCACCACGCTGGACGTTATTGGTGAGCTACTTTAAAGCAACTCTAGAAGGTGGTTTATTTTTGGAAACCTTTTGTTTTGTAAAAGCAAATTTAAATTTGCCTTTAAAAACTAGAATATTAGGTTTCTTTGTTGGAATGTTAGGTTTGTATGAATCTAGAAAATTAAGATTGTAGGAATGTTAAGTATGTTTAAAAACTAGATTATGCAAAAAAGAAATTTCTTTATGATAATCTTTAAAAAATAATAATAGTTTTTATCAGTTTGAAAATATCAATTTTTTAATTTTCATTAAAAATTTAAAAAGAAACGAAAATTTGGTCATTTTTGAATCCTGGCCAGGGCAGGGATGTTTGTTAAGTCACTTTGACTTGTATTGGATTTGACTTGCATTGGATTTGACTTGCATTGATAGGATATTCACTTATATTGGAACAAGAAAAGTGAACAAAAAAAAACATGTTTTTTGTGAATTATTTAAAAAAAAACATCTGAAAAGTAAGAAAAAACAAGATGTAATTGTGTCTTGTGTTGTTGGTGTAGTGGTTAGTGTATGAGGCCTTGGAAATGTTGGTCGTGGGTTCAATCCCCGTGCATTGCGAATTATTTTCAGATATATTTCAGAAAACAAAATATATGAAGTTAAATAAAAATGAGTAACAATTTAGAAAATGAGAGAGAGGGAGGAATAGGAGAAATAAATGAAACAGAGGATGTGCAAACTGAGATAGGAATAGTGTTTATCGGATAAAGAAAGGATCACAGAAAAGGATGGATCCATAGGTGTAGGAGAGAGGAGGCCCTAATGAAAAGTTGACCCCGACCATTGAAAATCAAACAGTTAAAAATAAAAAATGATAAATGTACCAACAGTGGAATTAAAATGAAAAAAATAAGGCAAGAAAAAAGTCTTGTAAAATAATATTTAAAAAATACTGAAAATGAGATAAAGGAACAAAGATTACTATTGATTAGAAGGAAGGGAAAATATCAACTTGCTGCAATCTTAAGAAAATATAGAATTATGAATTAATAAGAATTAAAAGAAAAAAATTAAAACAAAAAACATGTTTTTTTTTTGTGAGATTTTTCGCTTTTATAAAAAAAAACGCGTCTAAAAAGTAAAAACAAACGAAATGTAAATCGTGTCTTGTGTTGCTGGTGTAGTCGGTTACAGTGTCTGATTCCATTGGTGATATTGGTGAATTTGGTCAGGGGTTCAATCTCCGTGCAGTGTGAATTTCTTTCAAGAAGGTGGCATTGGACAAACAAACAAAAATATTATTAAAGTTAAATAAAAGCGAGTAATAAAAAATGGCTTGATGTTAATGAGTTGACTTTGTATTGATTTGTCTGTATGTCCCTGATTTGACCTTGATGTTGATAGGGGACATTAAGCAATTAGTAAACAAAAACAAACAAACATTTAAATCCTCAAGGGGTGCTGTACACACTAGGCCAACGAATGGCAGCCAACGAATTCGTTGCCTTGGCTAAAGGTTCGATCACCAGATATTCCTCAGTGTGTTCGGTGAATGTGGAGGGCAATCCGAACGCCAAGCATTGTTGACTAGCATTCGACTGAATGCGTTGGCTGGCATATTCGTTGGCATAGTGTGTACCAACATCACACCCTTAAGTAATCCACAATACAATTACTCGTCTAGTTTCTAAAACAATTTAAATTTATTTTTAGAGTTATATTTTCAAGATGCAAAAAATTTAGAATTTTTATTTCATCATTCTTTTTCATTTGCATGTTTTGTAATGGCTGACTAGCTTTTTTTTCTTTCTCAAATAGTTCCACCAAAAATAGAAGAATCGAATGAGACAAAAGTATTCAAAGTTCTTCGTGGTTCCAGCGTCGTCAACTTGAACTGTGTTGTTCAGGGAAGTACGGACTCTCGTGTTGATTGGCTCAAAGATGGGAATTTTACAAGTGCCGAACATGGATCTTCATCTTTTATCGAGGAGGAGATGGTTGTTCGTCATTTATTCACGTTGGAGTATGTGAACAACCAGCACGATGGCCGGTACACGTGCACCGCATCGAACGAGGCCGGGTTCGATTCGAAGGATTTTGTTGTCGAGGTTATGGGTACGACCATAAGACATGTATATCATACTATTAGGGTAGCCCTTCCTAGGACGGTAAAATTCTTGTCAAAACATCGTCAAGATTTGCCCAATGATTTCCTGTGTTTTGTCCTGCGTTTCTGTATCGTGTGTGGAATCATCGGTATTTTGTCATCTTTCGCAGTTTTGTGTCTTTGGCGAACATTCGCCAAAAATGTGGCGAACATTCGCCAAAAATGTGGCGAACATTCGTCAAAAATGTGGCCAACATTCGCCAAAAATGTGGCGAACATTCGTCAAAAATGTGGCGAACACTCGTCAAAAATGTGGCGAACATTCGCCAAAAATGTGGCGAACATTCGTCAAAAATGTGGCGAACATTCGTCATAAATGTGGCGAATATTCGCCAAAAATGTGGCGAACATTCGCCAAAGATTTGGCGAACATTCGTCAAAAATTAGGCGAACATTTGTCAAAAGTTCAAGTTTATTCTTTATTTTCTTTCTGTACGACAGTATTACCAGAGACTTTGGGGAAAGTTAATACTTGAAAATCATTCTTTAGAAGTGTTTTAGAAACTAGAAGAGTAAATAAGTCACTTAAAAGATTTTTATGTTGCCATTTTTCAAAATAAAAGTTTTATATCGGTTTGAAAATGACCCAACTTTAAACAGATGATATTTTTTTTTGAACATTTTTGGCCAGAAAAAGTTTATTTTGAAAGATATCAAACCGAAAATACTATTAAGTGATTCCGCTACCATTCTAGTTTCTAAAACGCATTCAAGTTTCGCATCATTTTGCACTCGAAAAACAGAATTACCAGAGTTCGATAGTCGTTTATACTTTAAAACCACCTTAATCACTGAGTCTCTCGTATACGTTTCGTTCTCGATCTAGTTCCGCCACATATTCTTCTGGACTCGAACGATAATCACATAAGACAAGCTAAAGTCGGATCATCCGTGCAGTTAGACTGTCCGGCCACCGGACACCCTAAGCCTTTGATGATTTGGCTCAAAGGTGATTTGCATCTTGAACAAAATGGTCACTACGAGGTGAGCAACGAAGGACATCGGTTAATTGTGTTCAACATCGGACGAGATCAAGCCGGTGTTTATAAGTGTGTTGCTGACAATGAAGCCGGTCGAGCACAGACGGAATTTCAGTTGGAAGTCTTAGGTATTTATACCTTCGAGAACCCCTTTTTATTCGATTTTTTTTCCAGTCTCCGTCTAACCGTTGTTACGATTTATGATCAGTTCCACCGTCCATCATCACACCTCTAAGTGGTAGAGATGTAGGAACGCCGCAACTTAAAGCAGTTTCGGATGAAAAGCTCGTCATCGAATGTCCGGTTAAAGGAAATCCTTTTCCAACGATCGAATGGCTCAAAGATGGTGTTCCGATTACGAAGACTAATAACCAGTTGATTGATTTTCAAGATGAAAAGCAAACATTGGTCATCGGAAGCGTATTAGAGCAGGATGCTGGACGTTACACTTGTGTGGCCACCAATACGGTCGGATTTTCCGAAAGACATTTCCAAGTTGAGGTTCAACGTAAGAACGGATTTAAATTATTTATGGTGGATATGTGTTGTTTTAATTTGTGGCACTTTTTAATAATAAGAAAAATTTGCTTGTAGAGATTCCGAAACTGGAGATCGATGTTTCGAAGATGGAGTTGAACGTAAGCGTCCTACTTCATCGTCCCGTCACACTTCATTGTCCAGTTAGTGGAAATCCAACTCCAGACATAATCTGGAAGAAGAACGGAAATATGGTTTCGGTCGATGAAAACGTCGTCGTTTCTGATAACGGACGAAAACTGATGGTACAGAATACGAGAGTGGAGGACCACGGAAGGTACACTTGTTACGCAATCAATGAAGTCGGAGAGACCGTTCTGGATTACGATGTTGATGTCAAAGGTCAATGAGGGGTACAACTCTCTTTTTTTTTTGTCTCTTGTTTTTTTTTCCTGTCTTGCATGCAAATTGAAAATTTTCAGAATTTTCTAATTTTTGAATCTATTTTTAATTGTCAAAATAAACAGCTCCTCCAACGATTGACGGCAGTAGAGTGAAGCCGACATTAAAAGCAGTTGAGAACGACTCGATGGTCATCGAGTGTCCGGCCGACGGATATCCACAGCCGATCGTAACTTGGTTAAAAGATGGTCAGATCTTGCAGATTTACGAAGGGAGTGGTTACAGTACGGAAAACGGAAGTCGGGTGTTAGTGGTGAAGCATTTGAATGTGGAACATGCTGGACAGTACACTTGTATTGCGTCCAATGAAGCCGGTGCCACCGAACAAAACTTCAAGCTCAACGTTCAGGGTATAAATCTTCTTCGTACGATGTTTTCGTAAAAGATTTTTGTTTCTGTTTACTAAATAATACGTAATTTTTTTTTTTACTTAAGTTCCTCCTAAGTTAGAGACGACGGAGAAAGGAGAAGAGCCGAATGTGCTTCTTCATCGGCCACTTGTCATTTATTGCCCCGTCGTTGGAATTCCACCACCATCTGTCACATGGTTCAAAGTTTGTGTTCTTAACCTTTTTTTTTTCATAAAGCAGTAACTACAAAATAAGCAAATGCTAGAAAACTACGGAAATAGCAATCTCGATCATCTATTTTATCTGTGTTTTAAAAACTAGAAGAGTAAATAGATCACTGGTTTTAAAGTGTAGAAACCTCTTGACCTTTGATTATTCTGTGTTTCAGGTTTTTGAAAATCTTTTTGAAAACTAGAAGGGTGGCTCATTCACTTAAGGGCTATTTTCATGTTGATGTCTTTCAAAATAAACTTTTTATTTCAGTTTGTAAATGACCCAATTTTAAGCGCACAATATTTTTTTAAAAAACGTTGTCTGGAAAAAGTTTAGTTTGAAAGAAATGAAAATACTATTAAGTAATTCTAGTTTCTTACACACTTTCAATTTCGCATTAATTTTACTTTCGTAAACGCAGAATAACCAGAGTTCAGAAAAATCAGAATGTTTTTTTATGTGGATATCTTTCAAAATAAACTTTTTAATATGATTTCAAAATTATAAATTTTCTTTTTTTTTTCATTTCAAGTTTTCCAAAATTCCGTGAAATTATCCAATTTGGTCCTTTTCTCAAACTGTCGGAAACAAAGTTTTATTTTTCAAAAGAAAATTTTTTTTATCAACATTCATTTACTCTTCTAGTTTCTAACAGACTTTTGAACGTCTCGTTTTTTTAAATGGGAGTATAAGTAGTTCTATTCTAGTATTCTATTGTAAAAAAATATTCGGCTCGTGATAAAGTCGGGAAGTAATAATTTCGTTCTCTCTCTAGAACGGTCAACCAGTCCATATACTGAGTGACCCAAACATCATCCAGTCTTACGATGGGAAAAGACTCAAGTTACGACGAGCTCAGATCGAAGATGCGGCAACTTATAAATGTGTCGCAGTCAATGAAGTCGGAAGAACAGAACAAGAATTTCAAGTTTCAGTTCATGGTAAAAATTCAAAAAACAAATGTTGCAATCTGAGCTTTTTTTCTGGAGACCTCATTAATTGTTTAACTTCTTACAGTCGCTCCGAAGATATTGCAAAATGATAAAGGGCAATATGCAACAGAAGTGGAAGTCTCCGAGGGAGAAATCGTTCAATTGGAATGTAGAGCAATCGGATCTCCCGAACCGACAATAATCTGGCTTAAGAATGGACATTTGATAGGTGTTTTACACCTGGAGCATAATGATGTCTTCGAAGACTTCGATTTCGACGAAGTGCAACACGATGACCACTTTGAAATTCTTAACGACGGACAATTTCTCAATATTGTCGGTCCACATATCGAAGATGGTGGTCGGTACACTTGTGTCGCATCCAATGTGGCCGGAACCACAGAAAGGAATTTTGATTTAGAAATCTTAGGTTGTTACAATTTTGTTTTCCTGTTTGAAGTTGGTTTCTGAACAGTTGATTTTCAATAATCAGAATTATTGTTTTTAAAAAAAAAAATTAAAGAGGCTAGAAAGTGTTTTAGAAACTAGAAGGGTTGATATTTTTCAAAATAAACTTTTTATAGTCCAAAATTTAAAAAAACATGCCTACACTTAGACAAAGAGTTTATTATGAAAGATCTCAAACATTAAAAAAAAACCTTAAGTGATTGAGCTACCTTACTCTTCTAGTTTCTAAAATACTTTTCTGTTTCTCTTCATTTATTGCATGAAAAACAGAATAATCAGAGTTTGAGGGGCATTTACACTTCAAAACCACCTTAATTTCTGCTTGTGATCTGTTTTTTTTTTCTGTACTTTTTCTAGTAAGACCCAAGATTATTGGTCCATTAGCCGAGGAGAAAAGAACGCTTCTGAATCGCCCTGTAAATTTGGAATGTTCCGTTGAAGCCAATCCACCTCCGTCCAGTATTATCTGGTTGAAGGATGGTCAACCGGTGAACGGTCTTCGTTTACTCGGTGGTGGACGACAACTGTACTTGAATCGTGTGTTACGTACAGATGCCGGTCACTATACGTGTGTAGCAGAAAATTCTGTTGGCAGAGCAGAAAAATCGTTCAAATTGGACGTTTTAGGTATATGACACAGTTCCCGATTGTCCATTTTCTTGACTTTTGAGTCGAACTGACCATCACTTTTCAGTGCCTCCGATGATTCTTCCATCCAAAAGAAAACACGTAGCAACCGCAGGACAAAGTTTTACATTGGATTGTCTGACCACTGGTCATCCAAAGCCAACTGTGGTTTGGCTCAAAGATGAGGCTTTAATCACCGAAACTGATATTGAAGAAATGGTCAGTACAGCTGAAAACCGTTTAACACGAAAACGGATAACGCGAAATTATATTTTCGTATCGGTTCTTTAGAATAGCATAAAAGTTCTTTTCTTTTTACACGAAATTCGTTTAACACCAAAAAAATATTCTGGCCTCTTCCATTTCGTGTTAAACGGTTTTTACCAAAAATTCAGAAGCTTTATTTACGTTTCCTTGTATAGAAACTGCAGTTTCATGACAATAACCAAAGGTTGGAAGTGAGAAATGCAACCGTGCTGGACAGTGGTCATTTTACTTGCATGGTATCTAATGAAGCTGGAATCGACGAGGAACATTATCAAGTTGAAATCACAGGTGACATCAATCGTTTATCTGGGTGTCGTCTGTATTTGCAACTTCATGGCGTCAATTCATTTCAGCTCCTCCGTTGATGAAGTTATTGAAACCAACTGACCGTTTCGTGTCTTCGCAACTGAATCAGCAGAGGAGATTCGAGTGTCCGATTGCGTCGGATGTGCCAGTGACGATAACATGGTACAAGAATGGGATTCTATTGAATGCATCAGATGATCCGTTTGTTCATTTGAGTTCAGACTCTCAAAGTTTGCAACTTGTTCGTGCTCGAAGAGAAGATGCTGCTTCTTACGAATGCGTTGCTACGAACTCTGCCGGAGAAGCAAGAACAGATTTCCATCTGGAAGTTTTTGGTAAATGTCAAATAAGAGCGTGTAGACACTCTAGCACGTGCACGTGCTTGTATAACGACATAAACAAAAATTTCGCCGTTTTTTGGTGTAGTTCCTCCGAAAATAGAATCTCCTCTAGGAGATGATCAGGGAAATCATCACATTGTTAAGCATCGACCAGCTGATTTTGAATGCTACATTAGTGGACATCCCGAGCCGACAGTTAAGTGGCTCAAAGACGGGCAAACGATCGTCGACGTCGAGCGAAATAAACTCTTTTCGAATGGTCAACACTTGCGTATTGACAGTGTCGAAGTTACGGACACTGGACAGTATACATGTGTGGCCACGAACTCCGCTGGCAGCACGGAACGCGATTTCTATTTAGCTGTACAAGGTTTACGGCAAGAGGCACGGAATTTTGTCTAACCAGTTGACTATAAGAAACTTGTTTTGTTACAGTTCCTCCTTCGATTGACCGAACGATGGACAAAGACCATATAGTTATCGTGAGCAACTCTATAACTTTGCCGTGTTTAGTTAATGGTGTTCCCGAACCGACAATTAGTTGGAGTCGTAACGGAGTTACAGTTGACCAGTTCAACACTTCGAATGTGAAGGTCACAAAAATTTCATTCTATTGTCGTAACATATTTGAATGGACTTAAACGATTTTCCTCTTAGATTTCCAAGCAAGGACTGACCATTCAGAGATCTCGTAAAAGTGATGCTGGACAGTACACTTGTTCTGCACGCAATATGGCAGGAGAAGACCAACTGACCCACAATTTGAATGTTTACAGTAACTTCCGATTAATCGTTTAGCAATCGCCGAGACTAAGGACCAGAAGGACCACTATTGAGTGGTAGGGTTCGAATGTAAAATGTTGTTGCTGTTAGTTGGAATGTGATTGAACGTTGGCCATGTATTGCTATGGAAAGACGCTGGATCTTTGTACACGAGCTTCAACTTGACTTCGTTTCGCAGTCGATATTGACCACCAAAAGGGGTTTGCGTGCTAAAGGGCCACACATGACCACTTTTTGAGTGGTCGATTTTGACTGCAAGATGTTGTCTCATGTGGCTGGATTGTGGTTGCACACGATCGAGCTACCTGCCCACTTCATTTTCAGTCGAACTCGACCGCAAAAGTGGTCTGTGTGTTAAGCACCTAAAAACTACACGAACCTCTTTTGAGTGGTCGACTTCGACTTCAAAATGTGTTGTCTTATGTGACCTAACCTAACCAAACCGTTGCACACGAGCCACACGCCCACTTCATTTTGCAGTCGAACTTGACCGCCAAAAAGTGGTTCGTATGTCAAGGCTCTAAAAGTAGTTGTTGTCATCTTATAGGTTCACCTGTGATAGATCGTTCGAACACAGGAGGACCTACACTAGTCATTCTTAACCACACACTCGTACTTGAATGTTCCGCTACCGGACATCCTTTACCGATAATAAAATGGGCAAAAGATGGGCAATCTCTCGATGAAACTTCTCCCGATTACAGGAGAAAATTTCTTTCAGGTTTAATTTTCTTGACCAGTTCATTGTGACCAATTTTTCGAGCGGTAATTTATTTCTAATATGTCCTTAGATGGACAGATTTTACATATTTCGATGGTTGTTAAGATGGACGAAGGACGATACGAATGCGTTGCATTGAACAATGCAGGACAGGACACAGTGGAACAACAAGTGGACGTTCTCGGTAATTTGAATCGGAGTCATTTATAGTTTGAGGACGTTGGTTCATTTTGAGTTTCATTCCTGCACGTTGCAGTTCCTCCGAAGAGCCATCTCAGTCATTCGGAAGTCAGAAACGTGCAGGTGATCAAAGGAGAGGAAACAACTTTGTCGTGTCCCATAAACGGTGACCCTTCACCGAACATCATTTGGATAAAGAACGGACAAATGTTCGATCCGTTACAACATCTCCACTGGCATACGAATGAAGAACATTCCACTCTGAAACTGTTAAAGGCTCAAGAAGTGGACAAAGGCCGATATACTTGTGTAGGAAGCAATGCTGCCGGAGATTACGAACTGGACACTGACTTAGAAGTCTTAGGTAGCTCGCACATAAGTTTTTTTTTGTCCGAAAAATCTTCAAAATCTTGTTCTCATTCAGTTCCACCGACAATTAAGAAGATTCCAGATTTGGCCCGCATTCAGTTAGTCGAAGGACTTTCATTGACTCTCGACTGTCTGCCCAACGGTCAACCTCTTCCCGAGGTTACGTGGCTTCACGACGGTGTTCCATTGACCACTTCATCGTCCAATGTGAGACTAACACACTCTGGACATAGATTAAGACTGGAATCTGCTCAAAGGCATCAAGGTGGCAATTACACTTGTGTTGCCACCAGTTTTGTCGGTGTAGCTCGACATTCTTTCGCAGTTGTAATCATTGGTGAGTGACCACCCACTGACCAAACACGACGTATTTTTCAAATCAATAATTAAATAACTTCTTTGTTGTTTAACAGTGCCACCGACAATTAATTCTAGTTTGTTAAACTCGAATCCGAGTGTCGTATTGCACGACAATATCACATTGACGTGTCCCATATCGGGAAGTCCATTTCCGAAGTGAGTTGATTTTTTTTTTTCTTTACAAACTTTAAAATCAAAATATTTTGAATGTTTTTTTTGGGGGGGGGGGGGGGGGGGGTTTAATAACATGGTTTATTAACAACTGATTTTCTAACTCTTGATTATTCTGTATTTCAGGAGCAAAATTACGAGAAACTAGAAAGTGTGTTAGAAACTAAAAGAGTAGCAGAGTCACTCAAGGATGTTTTCATGTTGATATATCTTTCTATAAGAAGTTTATTTTTGAAAGATATCAGCAGCATGAAAATAGCTATCCATTCTAGTTTCTAAACCCTTTCTGATTTCTCGTAACTTTCCTCCTAAAATATAGAACTATCAGAGTTCGAAAATCAGCTGTTCATAAACCATCCACCGATGAATTGTTGACAGAGTTGTTTGGTATCACAAGTCGAACCTTTTGATGGCCGGTGGAGACGTCCTCTTATCTGATCGAGGCACAAATCTAACAATTACCGATGTTCTTCAATCTCATCAGGGAACTTACTCCTGTTTAGCGAGCAATGACGGTGGCAAAGTCGATGCAAACATACTTCTAACAGTTTGGAGTATTAACTTTTGCAAAAATCTGATAAATCATTACTAAAATGTCTCTAAACTTTGCAATTTTATCTTTTCGAAAGTTCCTCCGAAGGTTGTTGGAGCTACAGATGGTGATGATCCTATTGTTGTGCCAGTTGTGGCCAAACAATCCGTTCTCTTGGAATGTAATTTGAAGTCCGGATTTCCTTCTCCGACGGTTACGTGGATGAAAAACTATAAAGTGCTAACAAATGATCTCGGTGGCCGACTGATCGTAACAAACAAAGGTCAAACACTGAACATTACGCATGCACTTCGACAAGACGAAGATCTTTATACTTGCATTGTCGAAAATGAAGCCGGAGTGACCGAAAAAGAATTTCAGCTCGATGTCATGAGTGAGAAGCAACTGGCATAAAACTTGTTCTCGATCGTATTCTCAAAGTTTTATTGCAGTTCCACCTGAGATGGATGTTTCTGGACCAATTTCTGTCAATTCTCTGGATGTGATTGAGGGTGAACCACTTCTGATTGAGTGTCCCATCTCGGGAGATCCGCCACCGATGGTGACGTGGCTTAAGAACAGAGAACCTCTGGTTGCATCCGATCGTTTGCAGATTCTCAAGAGTGATCGTGTCATCTATTACGAGAATTCAACAGTCACGGAGTCGGCAGATTACACTTGCGTGGCCACCAATGAAGCCGGTGTTCATGAGATGGATTTTGCAGTTCGAGTTCAAGGTGAGATCATTTTTCTTTAGCTGTACGTTGCAGTTGTGCCGTAACCGTTCTTGTAATCGTAATAGTTCCTCCGACAATGCTTGGTAATGGTTTAGTTCAAAACGTTTCCGTCGTTGTACATCGGCCACTTAGACTAGAATGTCCAACAATTGGTACACCTCAGCCTGACGTACATTGGACTAAAGGTGGGCATATATTGAACACGTCGACTATGGATAGTCGGTGGACAAATGGTCGAATTTTACAGTTCCACAGGTTCGTGTTAAAAAGGAATTATCTATATATGTGGAATAAAAGTAACTTATTTGTCGTTCCTTAGAGTTTCTTCAGAACATAGAGGAGAATATGTTTGTACTGCCACCAATGTGGCTGGCTCAGTGTCGAAAGTGGTCAATGTGGCTGTTTTTGGTAAGACTGGGGCTTTCTCACTTTAGAGCTCTTGGCACACGGAACCACTTTTGAGTGGTCAAGTTCGACTACAAAATGTTGTCAGAGGAGGTTGGACTGTGGTTCACATTGTATTGCTATGGAAAGACGTCGGACCTTTTTCTCACGAACCACATGTCGACTTTATTTTACAGTCGAACTCGAAACGAGACAACACTTTGTGTCGCCACAAAATGTGTTCGTCTTTGTCAATGTTAATCAAGGTAGACTGCACTGGCAGCATTCCATTGTTTTCAACGGTGGTGTCCGTGTGAAGCCCATTGCGTCTACCACTGCGTGGCGACACAAAGTGAGGACACAGTTGCTTGTGTTTTCGATTGCAAAATGAGGTTGAATATGGTTATGCTGTCGTTGCAATGTATTTTCTACGGAAAAACTCAAGGTGGTTGATTTGGCGACAACTCGACTTCATTTTGCAGTCGAGAAATGTTTAAGAAGTGGTTGGTGTGCTAGAGCGTTAAACGCGCCGTGAATTGCACTAAAACTTCATAATCTGATGCTGTTTCAGAGCCACCGCAAATAGCGAACAGTTCAGTAGCTCCATATCAAGACATTCTTCGTGTAGTTGGAGAGGAAGTGGTCCTTTCGTGTGAGATAACGGGTTATCCGACACCACACATCGTCTGGTACAAGGGAGACCAGGTGACAATCCGGTTTTCTAAACCTTTTAAATATAATATATTCAAAACATGCAACTCGTTTTCATTTCAAGCCTCTGCATATCGGAAGCGACACAGATATCGATGTTCGAAGAAACAGCCGCGAGTTACTTATTTCTGAAGCGAAATTCGAAGATTCAGCTCTTTATCGTTGTGTTGCATCTAATGTAGCGGGAAACGTATCGCGTACATTCAAAGTTGAAATTGCAGGTACGAAGTGAACAACTGACAAAATGCGATTTATAACAACTTTTGTCATTAAACATAATTTAAAATTTAAAGTGCCACCGAAGATCAATGGTGCCGAACACGTCCTAACGAACAGAGTCGTTCTCAATCAAAGAGTCGATCTTTCATGTGTCGCTTTTGGACATCCACTTCCTACCGTCTTCTGGTCTCGTAACGGATCCACTTTATCCGAAATTGGTTCCAACCATTACGTTACAGACGATGGCACTCTAACGATTCTTGCAGCTCAACTTCAAGACGATGGAACATATTTGTGTCATGCAGTCAACGATGCTGGATCTGCAACACGCCCTTCAACAATCCGTGTCATGGGTACGTTGACTGTTTCGTATGTTTTTTTTTTCAGTTTTTCTATTTACGACACTCCGCGTTGATTTTGAAAATATAGTGCCGCCTACAATCCTAGATGGTCCTTCGAATGTAGCTATTGTTGAGTACGAAGACGCGGTGCTACCGTGCAGAGTTAAAGGAATACCGCATCCTAACGTGTCATGGAGTAGAGACGGAGAAATGTTCTCGGCTAACTTGTCGAGCAGTGGAAGTATGCTTATAACGAATGCTAGTGTCGAACATTCCGGAACTTATACATGCACCGCATGGAATGCGGCCGGTACCGAATCGGTTCAGCGGCATCTTCGAGTTAATGGTAACAAGTCTTTCTTGAATTGGCCTTAGGAACTTCTTGGCTCATCTTTTTTTTTTTCTCAGTGCCACCTTCCATCACTCTCGATCAGCCATCGAATTATTCGGCAGTTCGAGGTGAAGATGTTGTCCTTGGATGTCAAAGTCAAGGAATTCCTGTTCCGCAGACGGTCTGGGAATGGAATGGAGAAGCAGTGGACTTGTTACAGCCTCGTTATGCTCTTCTGTCAGATGGTGGACTCAAGATATTGAACGTTCAAGCTTACGATACAGGATCTTATGTATGCAATGCTTATAATACAGCAGGAACGGATCGGCAGCAATTGCAGCTTGTAGTGATGAGTGAGAATTTTCTGCTTTTCAGTCCGATCCGAATTCCACAGTTAAACGGATGAATTTTTTGAATGTTATAGCTCCTCCTAAAATAAAGTCGATTACGAATCGTCCATCCAATGGTTTCGTAGTGACACAAGGAGCTAGCGTTCACTTCTTGTGTCTGGTGGAAGGTTATCCAACACCGGAGATCACTTGGATGCGTGACGGATTGATCCTTTCGCGACACGCAAACTTCGAGTTACACAGAGTCAAAGTATAACTTTGAATTTCTGCGTACAGTTGAAAGCGTTTAACACGAAATGGAAGAGATTAGGATAATTTTTGTGTTGGCGAAATTGGTGTTAAAGAAACAAATTTTATGCTATGCAATAGAGACCAAACCGAAAATATATTTCGTATTATCCGATTTTTCGTTTGTAATCCGTTTTCGTGTTAAACGGCTTTCATTGTACTTTGATTGTATCGTGCGCCAATTCTTTTTTTTCCTTCTCATAACGGAAGGTGGCGGACGATGGACAATATGTTTGTTTGGCCGTCAATGACGCTGGTCGTGAGCACAAAGAAGTAACTCTAGTAGTTCAAGTTCCACCGACACTGGTGACACTACCAACGGACAAACAAGTGGCCATCGGCAAAGTGACAGAGTTGACATGTGAAGCGGATGGGATTCCGATACCGACCATTGCCTGGCATCACAATGGAACACCAATACCTGGACACAATTCCGCGAATGGTCTAAGTGTCCTTAAGGTGCACGTCATCCACCGAGAAGATGGTGGAACTTACACGTGCGTAGCCACGAATGATGCCGGAGAAAAACACACCGATGTCAACCTCAAAGTGCTCGGTACGTTGGTTGTTTTCTCTTTAAGGTGGCTTTAAAGTGTAGACCGCCTCTTGATCACTCGGATTAGTTCGTCTTTCAGGTGCAAACTTTAATTTGTTTTAGAAACTAGAAGGGTAGCACAATTTCATGTTGATATTTTTCAAAATTAGCTTTTTATGTAAGTTTGAAAATGAACTAACTTTAAACAAACGATATTTTTTAAATTTTTATCTGTAAAAAGTTTATTTTTAAAGATATCAGAGTGAAAATACCCGCAATCAATTGAGCTACCCTTTCTAGTTTCTAAAACACTTTCTAAGTTCTCTTGATTTTGCAAATCAAGGACAGAATAATTAAGAGTTCAAAAATCAGCTGATCATAAAACATTTTAAAATTGTACAATAGATAATAAAATGTCTTTTTGGAATGCTTTCAGTTCCTCCAAAGATAATAAGAGCTCCCGGATCTCATTCGGTCCATCGCGGTGCTTCGTTAGTCCTTCCCTGTGACGTCGAAGGAGATCCAATTCCAAGTGTTTTCTGGACGAAGGATGGACACCGCGTGACAAAGAACGATTCGTTCTTTTTAAAAGATGGTTGGCTCCTTCTAGAAAATGTTCAGCCATTGGATGCAGGCGTTTACAAGTGTATTGCGACTAATCCAGTTGGGATTGTTGAAGGCCAAGGGTCACTGAGTGTCCTCGAAGAAATATCTTTCGTGGTCACTCCTCGAGATGCCGGTAAATGTTGAAAGGATCTTGTACTTTTTATTTTGAAGTGAAATTCTGTTAAGAAGGTTTAGTAACAGTTGATTTTCGAACTGTTGTCTTTCAGAAGAGCAAAATTTAAAGAGAAAATTGAAAGTGTTTTAGAAACTAGAAGGGTAGTTCCTTTTCATGTTGACATATTACAAAATAAGCTTTTTATGTCAGTTTGAAAAGGACCCAACTTTACGCGGAAGATATTTTTTAATTTTTGTCTATAAATAGTTTATTTTGAAAGATATCAACATGAAAATACCCTTGAGTGATTGAGCTACTCTTCTAGTTTCCAATACACTTTTAATTTCAAGCGTTGAAAGAAGAAATTGAAAGTGATTTAGAAACTAGAATGGGAGCTCAATCACTTAAGGGTGTTTTCACGTTGATATCTTTCAAAATAAACTTTTTATAGATACAAATTAAAAAAATGCCACTTACTTAAAAAAGTTGGATCATTTTCAAATTCATATAAAAAGTTCATTTTGTAAGATGTAAACATGAAAATATACCCGTGAGTTATTGAGCTACCCTTCTAGTTTCTAAAACACTTTCAGGTTTTTCTTAATTTTGCTCTTCGGAAAGACTGAACAACCAAGAGTTCGAAAGGCGTTTAATCTTTAAAACCACCTTAATTGTTTTGTCAGTGGCCATCCTCGGCGATTCGATCCTTCTGGACTGTGTGGCTCAAGGAAATCCAAAGCCGACAATCAAGTGGACGAAAGAGGGAGAAAGCGTTGACCAAAAGAATGTTTTACTTCTAAGCAATTCCTCTTTACAAATATATGCTGTTCAAGTGAACAACGAAGGAACCTATAGTTGCAATGCAACGAACGAACTTGGTTTTTCTTCAGTTGCTGCCAATCTTACGGTAATGGTCAACGGTGGATGGTCATCGTGGAGCAAATGGAGTCCATGTAGTACTTCGTGTGGTTTAGGGACAGAGGCACGGCAACGAGTTTGTGACAATCCACATCCAAGAAACGGAGGCATAAACTGTCTCGGCGATAATCACGAAAGCAGATCCTGTCAGCTAAAACCATGTCCAGGTTAAAAGATTTAAGACCAACATTCCTGCGTTCGTCTCCAACGAGATTTTTTTTTATTTAAGGCCTAGACACCTCAGCCATAGACATGTTTACACCTTAAAACCCATATTAACATTCACTAAATTCTTTTGTATGAAGTGTCCGGTGCATGGAGTGGGTGGCAGAGTTGGAGTGACTGTAGCATATCCTGTGGACGAGGAAGTCGTTCCCGCTTTCGACTATGTGATGCTCCTGCACAGGCTCATGACGGAATAGAATGTCCAGGGGCCAAACAAGAACATGATGTCTGTTATAATTCAGAATGTCCCGGTATAATTTCAAAATGAACCATTCGTAAGCCGCAGTGTTCAATAATAATTAATGTCTGATGTTCTAGTTCATGGTGAATGGGGAGAGTGGACTTTATGGAGTGAGTGCAGCGTTTCATGTGGAATCGGACTCAGAAAACGTAGTCGTCAATGTGACAATCCAGCGCCATTGTACGGCGGTCGTAACTGTGACGGCTTTGACACAGAAACGACCGAGTGTCAAGCCCCACCGTGTGAAGGTAATTTGTTTCTCGATCACTTTAAGGTGGTTTTAAAGTGAAACGCTTCTTCGAACTCTTGGTTATTCTTTCTTTTAGGTGTAAAATGAAGATTAATTTATTATTTTTATGATGTTATTTTTCAAAATAAACGTTTCACGTCAGTTTGAAAATGATCCAATTTTTTTAAGTAGGTGGCATTTTTCTAATTTGTTTGTATCTACAAAAAGTTTATTTTGAAAGATATCAACATGAAAATACACTTAAAGGGATTGAGCTACCCTTCTAGTTTTCTAAAACACTTTCTAGTTTCTCTTAATTTTGCTTCTGAAAGACAAAATAATGAGCTGTTCATAAACCATCTTAATAACTATTGTAACTGGTGCTTATTGTTTTTTTTTTTTGGGTCATAGTTCATGGTCAGTGGGGTCCTTGGTCTGTCTGGTCATCGTGCTCACGTTCGTGTGCAGGTGGACAGCGAGTGCGGCAAAGATTATGCGACTCTCCTGTTCCACTCAACGGTGGCCACAATTGTACCGGACAACACATACAGACCGATTACTGTAACAATGATCCGTGTCCAATTCATGGAAATTGGGGATCGTGGTCTTCATGGGGTGAATGTTCGGCTAGTTGTAATGGAGGACAGAGGAGACGATTCCGTACTTGCAACAATCCAGAACCTAGTCATGGTGGACGATTGTGTGTCGGACCTGGTCAGGACACAGAAGCGTGCGGAGCACACAATTGTCCAGGTTAGACGACGACGATCGACGCCGCCGCCACCACCGCCACTGACCCTTATTTTACAAAATGAAACATCTACTTTCAGAACATGGAAGATGGTCCTCTTGGAACAATTGGAGCCAATGTTCGGCTTCATGTGGTCGAGGAACCAGAAAACGTCATCGGTCTTGTAGTGCACCACGTCCGACAAACGGAGGAAAATTATGTCCGGGAGATCCGACTCAAGTAGAAGGATGTTCGGAAAGCTCGTGCCAAAGTAAAACACGTTTGTTAATTTGTGCCATTTGTGTTTTATGAACAGGTGTTTTTTTTTTCGAATTTTGATTATTCTGTCTTTGTGGAACAAAATTAAGAGAACCTAAAAATTGCTTTAGAAACTAGAAAAGTAACTCATTCACGTTGATATCTTTCAAAATAAATTTTGTATGTCAATTTAAAAATAACCCAACTTCAAGCAGATGATATTTTTTTTAATTTTTGTACGTAAAAAGTTTATTTTGAAAGTTTTCAACATGAAAATGACAACTTCAGTGATTCAGTTTCTCTTCTAGTTTCTAAAATCCTCTCAATTTTTTCTTGTAGTTTCTTTGTGAAAAGTACAAAATCTTCTAAATGCCGTTAAAGTATCTCTTAAAGATGTCAGAACTAGACGTGTAAAAGCTAGAAAATCCTCTTTAGTGATTATTTTACTCTTCTAGTTTTTAGAACTTTTTCAATTCCTTCTTATAGTTCTTTTGTAAAAACTAAAAAAATGTAAATGACGTAAAAGTTTACTGTAAAAGATGTCAACATAAAAGACCTGTTTATTGATTAATTTACTCTTCTAGTTTCTAAAACACTTTCAATTTTCTGTTAATTTTGCACCTGAAAGACAGAATAATTAAGAGTTCGAGAAGCGCCGTTTTATATTTTAAAACCACCTTAAACTGTATACAATTTTTGGTTAGGAACTCGGCTCGAAGCATTCGGAAATATTTTGGGTGTCATCAACGGATTGGAATTTGGATTGTTGCCTCTGAGGGCCAACATATCTCTGAATCAACGTGAGACCTTTATCGAGGCTACGATCAGCAACGTTACTCAAGAACCAGGTTTTTTCAAAATATGTTTTTAAACGGATTAGATTTTTTTTTCTTCCTTGTAATCGAACCAACAATTCTATTGTTTTTTTTTAGCAAATTCTCTACGTATTCTAGTCTCGATGTTATCGTCCATCTATTGGACAATGGCTCACGAAGCAGATCAGGCAGTCAATGGTTACACGTTGACCAATGGCTATTTTCTCAGAGATACGCAGGTCACATTCGCAACAGGAGAAACACTTAAAATGAGTCAAGTTTCGCAAGGAATGGATGGTTCTCGTGGCTTATTGGTGGATGTTGTCGTGAATGGTGACGTTCCAGAACTCCCTCACGATGAACTGATCCGACTCGATGATTTTACAGGTGAGAAATTATTCTCGTGAGCCGTAAAAGAGTAAAAAAAAATTAATGTTATTTGTGTGTTTGAAGAGGATTATGTCCAAATGAGATCGAACACCTTATACGCTCAGTCAACGCGAACGTTTCATGTTTCTGGCTACACGTTGCCTTATGCCTGGAACCATACGATTCGTTACGACGAAGATCGTGAAGTGATGCCATATCTCGTTGAAAAACTACGTGTCGGTGCCATTAGAGTGAACTACGATTCTGTTAACGAAGAATTGGCTTTTGCCGTATCTGCGTCCATCACAAAGGGATCACCCAGTAACGAGTGTCCAGTTGGTTTCTTGCTAGATGTTGATGGACATTTTTGCGAAGGTGGAGATTTGACCCTTTTTAACCAAAAATTTTTTTGAAACGATTCGTAACTTCATTTAACCTTAATTGCTATGCTATAGATGTGGATGAGTGTTTTCGGAAGACGACTTGTTCTCACGGATGTTCGAATTCACTCGGAAGTTATTCTTGTTCTTGTCCATCTGGATACACACTTGGACCCAATGGTCACAACTGCCAAGGTGCCGTAAATATTCGTAACGAGTTTGATTCGGGTTTTTTTTTAGAGGTGGGACGAATCCTAAATTTTCTCGAATCCAAACCTTAAAAGGTTCTCGAATCTCTCGAATCCTTCATATAAGAATCCTATTATTATTCATTAAGAAGATACAAATAAATGAAATAATATTAAATATTAAATTATTAATAATAAAAAAACAAGTGTGGCACTCAGGGTCGCCACAAGGTGATGATATTGGTGATCCGGATACCACCGAAATTGCAACAATCGCCGGTGTTTTTTTAATTAGTGAACGCTTCTATTGGACGTCAATGGAGTTAAAACTAATTTTATCAAAGTTTTTAACAGTTTTTTTAGGTTAGGATTCGAAAGATTTGAAAGACGAAAAAAGCACGACGATTCGAATTTTCGAATCTCGAATATTTTTCAAGATTCGCGGGATTCGAGGATTCGAATGTCCCATCCCTAGTTTTTTTTTTTTTTGTGAGCAGCCATTGCAAAATATGCAAAAAATGTAGGATAATGAATGAAAGGAAACTGTGGTTTTGCCGTGTTTACAAAGCAACATTTAGAAGAAATTAAAAGTTTCTTAGATACTAGAAGGGTAAATAAATCTCTCAAGGTGATTTTAAAGTGTAAACGCCTCTTAAGAATTCTGATTATTCAGAATGTCTTTCAGGTGACAAAATGCAGAGAAAACTTGACTGTGTTTTATAAACTAGAAAGGGTAGCTCAATCACTTAAGAATATTTTCATGTATCTTTCAAAACAAACTTTTAAGTGACTAAATTACTCTTCTAGTTTCTAAAACACTTTCAATTTCTTTTTTAAAGTTTGTCTGTAAAAACTAGAAAATCTTCTAGTTTCTAAAACGCTTTCAATTTCTTTTTAAAGATGATCTGTAAAAACTAGAAAATCTTCTAGTTTCTAAAACGCTTTCAATATTTTTTAAAAGTTGATCTGTAAAAAGTAGAAAATCTTCTAGTTTCTAAAACGCTTTCAATTTCTTTTTAAAGTTTGTCTGTAAAAACTAGAAAATCTTCTAGTTTCTAAAACGCTTTCAATATTTTTTAAAAGTTGATCTGTAAAAACTAGAAAGTCTTCTAGTTTCTAAAACGCTTTCAATATTTTTTAAAAGTTGATCTGTAAAAACTAGAAAGTCTTCTAGTTTCTAAAACGCTTTCAATATTTTTTAAAAGTTGATCTGTAAAAACTAGAAAATCTTCTAGTTTCTAAAACGCTTTCAATATTTTTTAAAAGTTGATCTGTAAAAACTAGAAAATCTTCTAAAACCTCTAAAAGTTTATTTTTATTGGCATAACATTTTTTATTTTAAACGATATGGACACACTGTGATCCTCTTATGTGATTGATTTACTCTTCTAATTTTTAAAACACTTTCAATTTCTTCTTGTAATCAAAATGTTCATTGCTATTTTTTTCTTAGATTTGGATGAATGTCAGTTGGGCCTCGACAATTGTTACGTGCCTGAAGAGTGCGAGAACACTATCGGATCATTCCGATGTCTGGCCACTTGTGAACCGGGATATCATAAGACAACTACGGGATTGGGATGCCATGGTAACCATTAGTATTTGCCCCTCCTTTTCGTTACGGACAAAGATTGAAATTCTTTCTTTGGTCTTTTTTTTAAGACATAGATGAGTGCAAGACACAGCCTCAAGTGTGCGACCAACGGTGTCTGAATCTAATGGGTGGTTATCGTTGTGACTGTCACGTCGGCTTTCGTCTTATCGGAAAGTCAAAGTGTATAGGTGAGCGCCACATATTTATCGAGACCCCTTAGACACACGTTATATGTCTCGTAATATACTGGTACCGATATAAACCCGTATAATTTGCAATGGTTATAGATATCGATGAATGCGACCAGATGGAACCTCCGTGTAGCCACCGTTGCATCAACTCATTCGGAAGCTACAACTGTGAATGTCCAGATGGATTTGTCTTATCAAATGGACGACAATGCGATGGTATATTTTATTTTAAAAATTCACCACTAACATGTTTTCTCATCAATATGGACAATATACGTTTAATGTTTCAGAAAAATTCCAAATATCGCACCTCGGCTGGAAGACGACTGGAAGATTGGCACAACTAAAAAAATCACTTTTTTAGGGGGAAAATGAGTTTAAAGTTAAGATTCATGGCTTACTTTGCCGAGCTTTTCACGTGCAGAAAACCATTATAACTATTCAAAATTATCGGTTTATTTGGCTTCTCTACAATAGATTGAGATAGAAAAAAAATGCAACTTTAAACTTATGTTTTCACCAAAAAAGTGTTTTTTTAGTTGTGCCACTCTTTTCGCCGAGGCAAATTATGCATTTTATGCAAATGAAAAATAAAACCTCCAAAATATAACAATAAAATTGATCTTTTTATGCAAAACGCCTCTTAAACTCTTAATTATTCTGTGTTTCAAAAGAAAAATGAAGAGAAACTTGAATGTGTTTTAGAAACTAGAAGGGTAGGTCAACACACTTTAAGGGTATTTTCATTTTATGTTTCAAAATAAGCTTTTTTATGTGAGCTTGAAAATGTTGTCCATATAATTGAAAGATATCAACATGAAAATAATACCCTTAAGTGATTGAGCTACTCTTCTAGTTTCTAAAAAAAACACTTTCTAGTTTGTTTTAATCTTGCTCCTGAAAGACAGACTGATGAAGAGAGTTCGGAAATCAGCTGTTCATAAACCATCCTCCTAACAAAAGTACAATTAATTAGCAAAAAAAAAAGTGTTTTCAAAGAAATAATTTACTTATTTCGACTTTATGCAAATTTTAAAAGATAATGCAATTTGTACATTTTTATTTATAATTAAACTGATTATTATTGCACATATGTCATTCATATGATATTATAATGTATGCAAAAAGTGGGTTTAACAATAATTATGAGGGCTAGGATTTTTTATGCATTTTCATGCAAATGTTTCTCAATCTATGGCCCAAGTGCCAATTGAGAAGTAATCATCTTTTTGAATAAAAAAAGGCTGGTTAGAGGCTAAATGTCTGGTTACTATTAGTTGTCAACTAGAAAGTTCTAGCCTGTAGTTTTTGATTGAAAAACAAAACCATAATTGTTAGTTGATTTAAACGGGGTTCTGTTACTTCACAATTGGCGTTAATTGGGCCACAGATTGAGAAACATTTGTTTTTATATTTTGCATAAAAATCCGAACCAGCTAGTAATTGATGCAAACTTTTAATCTTACTGAGGACTTCCTTCATTTGTACAGACATTGACGAGTGCCTGACTGGTAAGCACGAATGCAACTCGGAACAAGATTGTAAGAATACGGTTGGTGGGTTCCATTGCTTTAATCCATGTCCGAGTGGATTCGCGAAACATGTTAATGGCACATGTGGAGGTAACGAGATCACCCAAGTTTCGTAAAAAATATTTTAAAGCTTTAAACGATGAATAACTGCTTTTGATTCAATTGTGAAACAGATGTGGATGAATGCAATACCGGACTTGCTATGTGTCACTTAACTCAGTTTTGCGAAAATACACGCGGAAGTTACCATTGTGTTTGTCCGCAAGGATACCAATCAATCGGTCGTGGACAACCGTGCAAAGGTAAGGTGGCCGGTCGTACTCTTATCTTACTCGGACCGTGTTTTAAGATTTTAACAGATCGTTGATAATAACGGACACAGATTTCAACGAGTGTTTGGGTGACGGTATTTGCCAACACGAATGTGAGAATACGGTTGGAAGTTACGTTTGCCACTGTCCACCGGGATACAAACTCAATGGGAACGGTCGGAACTGTGAAGGTATACAATTACAGCCTTTGCAAATTATGCAGTGCAGTTCTGCTGTTTCACAGAATCAACTTTAAGATGCAATAGAATGATTTTTTTTTTAGAAACTAGAAGTGTAACTCAATCACTTAGTGGTACGTGTCTTTTAAGCAGACTTTTTTTAAGTTTTGTCTATAAAAAGTCTGTTTTGAAAGATATTCTTAAGTGACTGAGCTATCCTTCTAGTTTATAAAACACAATTTCAGTTTCTGCTTAAAAAAAACTACAGAAAATTCATTCCAGAGTCCAAGTTCAGATTCATAAACCTCATTATTTTTGCTATTCAGAAAGTAACATTTCAGATAAAATGGAATGTGTTCTAGAAACTAGAAGAGTAACTTGAATCAATTCATGTTGTTACATTTAAAAATATACGTTTTTGTTTCAATTTAAAATGATTTAATTTCTATTTTTACTTTTAAATTGCATCAAAATGTTTAGTTTGGTCTAATTGTGACAAAAAGTTAATTTTCTAAAAGTTGCCCTTCTAGTTTCTAAACGTTTTTTTTAATTATCAAAATTAGAACTTTGATAGAAGACCGAAACTAAAACATTTTGATGCAAGTTGAAATAAAAAATGAAATTAAATCATTTGAAATTTTTCTGAATTAATTGTTTCTTACTCTTCTAGTTTCTAAAAACACAATCAACTTCTTCTTAATGTTGCTTCTAAAACGCAAAATAAATCAAAAGTTTCTGCGACGTTTTTTTTTTCATCAAAAACTTTTAATTTCGTTTCAGACATCGACGAATGTATTCAGGAAGATGTCAAATGTAATCGAGACGAAATCTGCTTCAACACCAGAGGAGGTTACCATTGTGTCGAAGCTCCTTGTCCAGCTCTCTTTGAACGAGAGCCAATCAACGGGTTCGTTTAATCGTACAAAAATAGAATTTGCGATGAAATGTTACCATTGTTTCATCGTTTTTTTTTTTTAAACTAGGGATTGTATTCTTCCGTGTGATCGTTCGGACGTTCCCTGTCCTCTCGGAGTGAAATACGCCGAGAGCTTAGCGTACAAAACCGTTTCTCTTGCAAGCGGCATAAGGCCGTATCAGGATCTGATTCGACTCGCAGCGTACAATGAGAACGGCAAATACATGCCGAGTACGTTATTCGCGATAGCGGAAGATGCAGAAGGACGTTCTCTCTTTAAAATAAGACAGAACGGCGGAGGTGGTAAAGGTGTTCTATATACGGTAAAAACGTTAGATCCAGACGTTAACTACGAGACAAAAGTAGTTGCGACGTCGTTCGACATCAATCATACCGTAGTTTACAAAACTAATTTCATCGTTTTCATTTCGGTCTCCGAGTTTCCTTATTAAGATAAGATGGTTTTAAAATGTAAACTCGTTTCAGAGACTGATTAATTCTGTCTTTCAGGTGCAAAATCAATTGAAACTTGAATCTGTTTTAGAAACTAGAAAGGGTAGTTCAATCACTTAAGAATATTTTCATGTTGTTGATATCTTTCAAAATAAACGTTTTATGTCAGTTTGAAAAATGATCCAACTTTAAGCAAGACGATATTTTGTTAATTTTTGTCGATAAAAAGTTTTATTTTAAAAGATATCGAACATGAAGAAATGCTCTTAAGTGATTGAGCTACCCTTCTAGTTTCTAAAACACTTTCTATTTCTCCTTAAGTGTTGCTTCTGTAAGACAGAATAATCAGCTGCTGTTGATAAATCATCTTAAGAGCAAAAATTCTTCTTGTTTTAGTGGTCGTGAAAGGAACAGAAGTATTTTTAAAATTGAAAAATTTGGAGATTTCTCAGGTTCCACTTTGATAAAAAAAAATGTCCGTTTTCGTAACTCGTACTTGACAATCGCAGTCATTTTTATATATTTTGGTAATTTGTGTAACTGTAAACGTGTTTGAAGTAAAAAAAAAAGTGTGTTCAAAAGTATTTTTCCCGCGTTTTTAAATATTCATTGATCAAGCTGACAAAAAAAGTGCCAACATTGACTTTGACACAAAAACGCCAGAAAAAAGCAGATTTTCAAAACAAAACAAACCTGAAACAATTGTCAGCCGTATTCACGACAAAACTACAACAAATTTGTGCCACAACGCAAACAAACTGGGTTTTGTTTTTGTTTTCTATACCTGTCCTACGTAAACTACGCCAACTGTTCTGTTGTTATTTTAATACTAGCTGTCCACAACTGCACAGACACCAGTTGACAAATTGTTGCGTATTACCACGAGACAAAACAAAAACCACCTTTTGATGTTTACCGACATGCGGCCGGACATGGACTAGTTTGTAAAACTAGTGGGGTAACCCGTCATAAATGACGGGAGCAAAATTCACAGGCAATTAATTGTGCCCAGCATTAGAATTTCTTTTCCTCCGCCCTTTTATGACGTCAGACCAAGTAACAAACCGATTAGAAATTGATGACGTTCATAAAAGGGGTGAGCAAAAGAAATTCTAATGCTGGGCACAGTTGCCCGTGATAAACTAGTTTAATTTGGCTACTATTATCCCCTCCCCTTTTTATATTTGAAAGAGAAAATGCGTTTTTCATTTTCTCTGGTGTGCGCATGCGCGTCGTTTGTTCCTTTTTTTACTCCTTTCATTACAATTTCAGTCACCCCCTCACCCTTTTTTCTCCCTCCACGTTTCTCTCTCTCTCTCCCCCTCTACACTTTCCAACCTTTTCCCCTCTCCAATTTATTATCATGTGGTTCTTGGATGGGGGGAGTGTGCAACATATAGTTGACCTTGAGAAAAAAAAAAGCTGTTCATTTATTCATTTAAATTTATATAAATTCCGATGTGCTTCAAGGTTTTTGTAGTGTTATATCCACTCACACACACACACACACACACAGACCTGGCTTAATATTTGTAAAATTGCAGACAAAACAAAACACAAAAGTCGCAGAAATGTTTTAGAATTAGAATCGTCTCCATTTTGTCTCGACACACTTTGAGTTTCTGTTTTGTTTGTGTTTTGTCAGCTTGATTGTGGATCCGGCCTTAAAACCCTAATTTTTCATTTGAGTTTTTCATTCAAATCCACAGAGAGAGAGAGAGAGAGAGAGAGAGAGAGAGAGAGAGAGAGAGAGAGAGAGAGAGAGAGAGAGAGAGAGAGAGAGAGAGAGAAAAGTAAGAAAAGAAAAAAAAGCCAAATACGATTAATATGAAAAAAATATTTTTATTTTATTTTGTGTCACTCAATAGTTCCGCTTGTTTCTTTTGTAGCATCGTTTCGGCCTGCGACACGAAATCATCCGTTAAAGCCGTAATCTACGACACGAGAAACAAAAGAAAGAAAGATAAAAAAAAGTAAGAAAAGATAAGAAAAAACACAAGAGAAAACGATTTCGTACATGTTCTCGAACGCTAAAGACGAGATCTTCGGAACAAGTATTTTTCCTTTCGTTTGCCGATTTGATAAATTTACTCTGTGTTTCTTTCAGATCCTCTTTAGCTTTATTAAACAACGATTTCGCATTTCTAGAAAGAGTTTCGCGATGTTCTCTCGTCACTCTGAAACGAAACAGATGAAATTCAATCATTTTAAGATGTTAGGATCCAACTTACGAAGGACTTTACTCACTGAGGAATCTTTAAATAAACTGTCGTACCCTCCTGTTGTGGATTCAGATTCATTCCAGAGTTATTTATCGCTTCGAGAACGGCCGGAATCGCAGTTGGCAACGAAGATAGGTTTATAACGATCAAGGAGGGATTCTTTCGTACAACTTGAGCCATTTCGTTTAAGGGATATTTATCACCCTCAAAGGACACTGTAAGACCCTCGATCGAACCTTAAAAAACGCCAAAAAAAACAACGTTTTGTCAGTGATTATAAGACTAAAACGGGGGTCGTATTAAAAGGCGTGACGGGCGTGTAGGTTAACCTAATCTAACCTACACGCCCAACACGCCTTTTAGTACGACCCCTAAAACGGTCGTTTCCTTACCGACAGACGTTCGAATGCTTAATGTTCTTACATAATCATCTCTCAGTTTGTCCAGAGATCGATTAAGTTGTTTTTTAAGTGATTCTATGTTAATAACTTCTCCAACTTCGTCATCCGACAACAACATCTTGTGTTTAAAACCCTTTTTCGCTTAAAAAAATAGTTAAGTTTAAAAAAAAAACGGCTTTCTCGTTTAATATATGATTGACATACATCTTGAGTCTTGTTTTGATGATTTTGAAGCATAATTTCGACTTAGAATTGGGTGTAAATGTTTAAAATGCCTGATTTCAGGCGTTTGTTTACATTTTACGGGAAGAATTTGGCGCGAAACGACGACGAGAGCGCGAATTCCTAGCAAAATACGTGACATAGTGACAAAATAATCATCAATAAGGGCTAAAAGTGGATTTCAATGCTTTTAAACGGTTAAAAGTATATATTTTGGTAATTATTGCATATATTTCGTCATTTTGTATAATCTATTAAAAAGCGTGTAAGGAATTTCCCTTATGCGATAACAGTGCTCGTAGTGGCGAAAACAATCAGTATAGTGCAATACAAGGTATACATAGAGGTAGCTCAACTGTAATTTAGAGAGAAACATCGTGCGTGATCGCCCTTTTATTTTTTTCATTTTGTATTTGTTTTAGTAACAGAACATTTAATTTATTTTACTAAGCCATCCACCGTCTGTGTGTTTATTGAGTTTGTTGTTTTACTGAAACAAATTTTAGCTCGAAGTAGAGCTGGCGGCATCTATTGGCCATATTAATCCCTGGCATGGAATGCTCCGTAGAAAAAGCTTTTACAGAAGAATTCAGTGGTCGAAAGGAGACGACATAGAAAATCATGTATGAGATTCATGTAGATTCGCAGCAGTATAGTGTAGACATGTATTCCTGTCTCATCGGAAAAAGACACCGGTGACGTCAAAGGTGTTGACGTAAAATTTAGAATTGTGTCATATAGTCTGAAAAGAAAAGGATAATATCAAACGGTGTCAACAGTTCAATCAAAGGGGTTCTTAAATGCTTTTGTTATTGCCATTATTTTATTATACAAAATGACACAAATCTAAATTTTTCGTCTGTCCTTCTGACGTCACAAGCTTTTTATTTTACGACGAGGCAGGTATATATGTAACGCGTTTTACTTTTTATCCTCGTTTTACTTGATTTTCATAATTTCATTTTGTTTTGAATGTCCAGTAAAACGCGATTAAAAAGTAAAATGGCTTGACATACATGGCTTGGATCTCAGTGAATTTTGTTAATCTTAGTGATTCTCGAACATGAGCTCTACTGTGAATCTCTAACATGATTTTCTTCTATGTCGTCCCCCCCTTGTTCAATATAGAAAACTGTGTCATAGGTTGAACTACCTTTATATATTAATTTTTGTAAATAACAGCTGTGACGCGAATGTTATTGACGTCATTTCCGTAAAGATGGCTGCCGCGATTTCTTGTGTAATTAAATGTTGTAAATCTGTAATTAGTGGCATAAATTTCCAGTTGTTTCAGGCTAATTAACTAATTTTGTTCTGAACTTCAATGATAAAACAGTGTAAACAATTCATTTATTTCTGTTTTAGTTGTGTAAAATGTTCATTAACGCCATATGTTTGTGTTTCTTTGTCAGTTTTAAGTGGATCTTGGTTGACGAACGGAAGTACTTATAAATAAAATGTTCAAGAAACTTAAGCAAAAGATACAAGAGGAAGGCGTAGATTTGAGCAAGGGGTTTCCAAACCCACCAGTAACAGGTTCAGGTAGCTCTGGTTAGACTTTTTTCAAGAAAATAATATCATTCATATGTTAAAATTGATCGATTTTGTTATCATTTAATCAGAATCCGGCGCAAAAGGTGTTCTTTCGCCATCGAAATCAGCAGAGGATGGGATTCAGAGACGAAACAGGTCGAAAGAATCGTCGTCAGACTCTTTAAACGACCTTAACGGTTGTTCGGAAGCTTCTTGTCCAAATTCTTTCCCAGTTGAGATCATGGTTTTTAACCTATTTGCCTAAAGTATCAAGTTTTCTAAATGGTTTTCTGTTGTTTCGTAGGGTTTTTCGATCACTGATTCACCCTCGAGTCCAGTTACTAATGAAAACAGTCAAAATCGTCTCGATTTCGAACAAAAGATCAAAGATTTGAGTCGATCGCTACGAGACGAGACGAAACAAAAAGAGAAACTAGAGAACATGTTGGAGAAGCAGCAGAGCACTCATAAAAGACGAATCGAAGAGAAAGAAACGGTATAAACTTGTTAAACCTTGTAATACCGGTGTTTAAACGGTTTTAATTTTATCTTTTTTCTTGAAGGAATTTAAAAAGAAGTTGGTTGCTTTGGAAGAACAATGTTCAGACCTCAATACTAAGCTTCTAGAAGCAAATGCTTGGAAAGAAAAATACATTAGAGATCACGACGCTGTCGAAGAACTGGAAGGTTTTCAAACGCAGGAGTTAGCTAAAGTCAAACATTTGGTTTGTTAACTAAAGGTGTTTACACCTAACTTTGAAACTGTCATAAAAAACTTAAAAGTTATCAGTATGAAATTTTACGCAATGGCTTCTTATTAATAGTCTCGAACGTATCGTTTCAGTTATTAATGAGTCAACAGGATCTTGGCGAGACGAAAGATTCTTTGAAGGAGAAGGAACGAGACTTGATTGCATTACGAAGTAGATGTTTAGCGTTAGAAGAGGATTTAGTTCTGCTCAAAGGAGATAAAAGCCGACTAGATGAAGAGTGGTTAATATCATCAATAATAAGTGAATAGAGTGATTCCAAGTTGATATTTATGTTTCATGTTTCTCGTACACAGTACGAAAGCAAAAGAACAAATGAAGAAAGATGCTGATAAGATCAACGAACTGCGAGAATTAAACGAAAATCTCGGAAAGAGGGTTGTGGACCTCAATCGACAGATAGAAGACGTATTTTTTAACGTTGTTTTGATTGTTTAAGCAAATGTTTTATACTTTTAATTTTTTTATTAGAACGAAACACAGACTAGTCAGTTGCACAGGTTGTTGTCGGAGTTACGTGATGAACACGAAGCAATGAAACATGGTTACGAGCAACAAGTGAAACGGTATAACAACGAATTGGAAGAAAAGAACACGACAATAACGCATTTGGAAGGACGAGTGACCGTCTTGGAGAAGCGTCTCGCAAATAACGATCTTGGTGATGACGATAAATTAAAGTCATTGACCGACGAGCGTGATGCTCTTGAGGTGAAGTTAGAAGAGTGTAGACAACATCTGAACGAGGTTAAGAGTAACTGGAGTGAGAAGATAGAAGTTCTAGAGACGCAGATTGCACACCTCAATCAAAAGATGGCCGATGATCGAGACGAAGCCATTCGTATAGAAGAATCCAAGTCGAAACTCGTGACACAGGTTTGAAAGTTTACATCTTGAAAGGGTTTATGTCGTAAACGCAACTTTGGCTTTTTTTGTTTTTGTCAAAGGTTTCGGAACTGATGCAACAGCTCGAAGACAAGTCTGAGGTTAATAAAGAATTAACGATTAAGTTAGAGCGCAACGAAGAGGAACTGAAGAGACAAAGGGCAGATTTGAGAGCTGAAGTTCAGTTTGCTTATCGAGACAAAGAAGAGGCAAAGAAATTACTCGAAGAAAGGATTGAAAGTTTGGAATCAAGACTTTCTAGTGTCGAAAAAGAACGAGACAAAGAAATTTCATTGTATCAAGGAAAAGTGGTATGATATAATTGTTTTAGGTATATATGAATAACGAAGAAAACGCTTTTACGGTGCGATATTTACAATTACGAGATTTGTTTTAATCATTTTATCTTTGTTGACCAACGGTAAAAATGGGAGTTTTTTTTTAAAAGGCGTTTTTATCGTTTTATGCAATTTAAATAATGTTTTATGAATTGTTTATTTTCGTACTCTAGTTAACGTTTCAGAAGAGCAACACTAATGAGCAATAAAAAGTGTTAGAAACTAGAATGGTAGCTGAAACAATTAATATTATTTTTATGTTAAAATATTTCAAATTTCACTTTTTATAAACAAAATACAGATAAATTATTAAATTACCCTTCTAGTGTCTAAAATACTTTGAAGTTTCTCACTGAGTTGTTTTACGAACATCTGTTATTCAGTCATTTCGAGAGGAACACTTACGAAAAATTGAAGGTGTGTTAGAAACTAGAAGGGTAGATGAATCACTTACTAGTATTTTTATGGTGAAATCTTTCGAAATGTTTAAAAAAAAAATTAAAAAATATCGTCAGTCATTTTGAAAAGCAGGCACAAGAAAGTTTATTTTAAAAGATACCAACATGAAATTACCCTCAAAAACACGCTCAATTTTCTCTTTAATTTTGCTTCTGAAAAACATAATAACTAGAGTTCGAAGAGCGTTTATACTTTGAAAACCATCTTATGTGTACGTTTTTGTTGAAGGCAAATTTGGAGAAGAGTGCAACGGAACATCTGAGCAAAGAAAATAGTTTGGAGAAGCAGAATTTTCTTCTTCGTGACGATAAATCTTTACTAGAGGTAACTTTACGTCATTCTTTAAGCTGTAAAACACATTTTTTTTTCATTGTTTTAATTGTGCAGAAAAAGTGTGAAAAACTAGAAAGTGAAATCGGAGAGAACATAAAACTTTCTGATGACTGTCAGAAACAGAACAAAGAGATGATTGAAAAGGTGACGAGTTTTTTTAAAAAAAAACACTATGAATTTGTTCGAACATTTTTTTTGTGATATTATTTTTAAAGATACAAGAACTTCGTAGTTTGATTGATGAAAAGGACAAACATTTAACGATGTTACGAGAAAAATGTGGCTCGTTAGAAGAGAATTTGAAATCTTCCGTCGAAGGTTTGAAATAGAAATTCGCCGGTGTTGATACTTTGATTGTGATTATTAATTTACTGGGATGTTTAGAGCGAAATTCGATGAACAGTAATCACGAACGGTATCTACAAGAAGCCGAAGTCGTGAGGATCGAACTGTCTTCCGAACGAGAGGAAAGGAGGTTGCAAGTAGAAACGATGCAATCTAAGCTCGAAGAATTGAGACTTGCTCTCGAATCTGCTAAAGATGAAGGCCAAAAATTGAGAGAAAAGGTAAAAAACTTTTATCAGAAATCTTGGAAGATGAGTTTATCGTTGAAGTTTAATTTCAAGGTCGCGGATTTGGAAGTGACGATGGATGCAAATCAAAACGGTGATTCGGAACGATTAAGTGAATTGCAGTCGACAGTTTCCAACCTCGAAACGCAGCTTGTTGAAAGGAACAAAGTATTTTTTCGAACTTTCGTTCGTTTCAATCTCGTGCATGTATTGATCGTTTATCATTCAGCGTTTTTTCTAATTTTGACAGACGATCAAGCTGCAACAACAACGTATCGGAGACATGAAGAAAACTCTTCAGCGTGAACTGAAAGCGCAGTCTGGTGTAACGATGGATGCCAATTTTGCCGACGTTGACCAGTCGTTTGCCTTACAGTACAATTCTAGTCGTGTTCCGTCTAACGTGCCACTCGGATCTTTTGCTCATGGTCGTCCTTGTAGTTTAGCCGACAAATTAGACGACATCAACTTCCGTTATATTAAACACGTCGTGTTGAAATTTATAACTAGTTCTGAATATGAGGTGAGAGCTACATTTCAAGAGTTTCTTTGATTTCAATTTAATTTGCGTGATTTTTTTTTCTCTCGCTCGAAATCAACTTTATTACAGCAAACTTTTACTTTAAAAGCATTTCGCACACTTGGCGTTTTGAGTCGTGCGGCACGTGCCAACAAGAGTTGTCTATTCTCTTACGAGAAGAATGAAAGTGTTTTAGAAACTAGAAGTGTAGCTCGATCACTAATGGATAATTTCATGTTGAAAATCTTTCAAAATAAACTTTTGAAATAAGCTTAAAGATATCAAAACATGGAAATCCCTTTAAAGTGATTCATTTAGTGTTTTAGTTTCGAAAATAATTTTCAATTTCTTCTTTATTATTGCGTCTTAAAAGCTAGAAAATCTTCTAAATAAATTTTAAAAAGTTAATTTTTAAAGATATCAAACATGAAAATATATGCCTTTAAAGTGATGCGTTTACTCTTCTAGTTTCTAATCCACTTTCAATTCTTTCTTAATGTTGATTCTGAAATGTGGAATAACCTTTGTATGAAGCCTTCATTTGCATATTTTGCTTTGTTTTCCAGGCTCTTCAGTTGATTAAAGCCATAGGTGTCTTATTGGACTTCACAAACGAAGAGGAACAATTAGTCCGTCAGACATTAGATTGGAAGACGTCATGGTTCGGATCTAAACCACAGGTGACTCGACCTCACGTCGGTAATCGGACTGTCATGTCCTGAAACAAGATAAGTTACGATAATCTTTCTTGTGTTTGGTTTCGGTTGTGTGTCGATGCTCGTGTTCGAGGAGTATCTCCTTTCAGAAACCGTGCCTTATGCAAAGTACGATCGAGGTCCATTTAAAAAAAAAACGGTTTACATTTCTTCAAAAAACTCCAATCGCAGCTTTTAAACTTATTTTGTTTTTGTGGTTTTCTGATGGGATTCAAATTTTTCTCTTGGTTTTTTTCACTTTTAGTTAAAACACAAGAGAAGAGTTTTTAGCAGATGTTAATTATTTATATTTACTTTGTTGCATTATTTACTTTTATCTCTTAATAAGCACTGGTTTAAAAGATAAAAAAGAAGGAAATTATGGTTAAAAATTTAAGTTTGTACAGATTTTTTTGTCGTTATTCGTGGTAAATAAAATTTATCACAGTTTAAAGATGGAAATATATCGGTGAAGATACTGTTTTACAATCTTGAATTAATTAGCATAAGCCGAAGAATTCACGTTCGGTTGTACCATGTATCCACCGTCTATGACGTAGTCGGATCCAGTTATGAAAGAAGCGGAGTCGGACGATAAAAATGCCACTAATACTGCAATTTCTTGCGGTTCGCCACGACGCAGCAGAGCTTTTTTCGTTCCAGTCTCTTCAAAATACTTAATTTAAAAGAGAAGACAAAACAATCGAGTTTGAATATTAAGTAGAAAAACGTTTCTCGAACTCTTCATTTATTTCGGCGTTCAATTGTAAAATGAAAAGAAACTTGAAAGTGTTTTAGAAACTCGAAGAGTAGCTCAATCGTTTGAGATTATTTTCATGTTAATAACTTTCAGACGATATTTTTTTTTTAAATTTTGTCTTTAAAAAGTTTATTTTGAAAGATGTCAAAATGAAAAGAACCTCTTAAGGGATTGCGCGACCCTTCTACTTTCTAAAACACTTTCTAATTTCTCTCTATTTTGTTTCTGAGAGACAGGAATAATTAAGAGAGTCGAAAATGAGCTGTTGAAAATCGTTTAACACGAAAAGTGGGATAACACGAAGTATATTTTCAGTCCGATTCCTTTGAATAGCATAATTTCGTGTAAAGCTGTTTCTACGGTAATTTCTCTTTATGTCTATATTTACTTTTGGTGATTCTTGCTTGGATGTTCCGTACTTTAATAGAAAGTTTGTTTTCACCACACCAGGGCTGTTTTTAACCAAAGTAAAACGAAATTATCAGTTGAACACTTTCGGGTCCAAAATTTTACCGCAGTTTATTTACCTAATGGAGTTCACTCTAACGTTGTGTTCTCCGAGTTCTGAATTATTCGAATAGTCATATATTACGATACGGTTTTGGTTACGATTGTTTTTTTAATTTATACTTACCATAAGCAACGTATTTGGTAAACATTTGGACGGTGGCTTTGGACATTCCATAGTATAGTCGACCAGTTACCTTTTGAATTATTTTAACGAAAGAAATCGATTTCAGCGCAGTAATAGTCATTAGAGCAGCAGTGGTTCGCAAAAAAAGGATGCTGCTCTATGACATCTTGGATTTTATGCTGATTATTTTAACAACTAATTCTCTCCAATTCTCGCTATTTTGAGAGAATTTTGAGACTTTAGGAAACCGATTTCACGAGAAACATTACGAAAGAATTCGAAATGTTTTGAAAACTTTGTACGCAACGCGATTACTTTACGGGGAAATGCACTAGTCTATAACCCAGTCATCCGTAATTAGTAACTGCGGAAAGTATTTTATATTACTTTTTTTTGCCAATTTGACTAAAATTTTGATCTTTTGGGGGGAATTTAAAAATGTTGGGACTCTAGTTGGGAAGCATTAGATTATATTCTATATTGCTTAATTTATTTCTCAAATGGCGATTTCTTACCACACGATAGCCAGTCGCACTGGCTATATTCACAACGGATCCCTTTGTTTTGATCAGGTGTGGTGCTGCTAATTTTGTCAATTGAATAATTGCCCTTTTTGTAAGAATTGTAATTGCATTTGAAAACGGTTGAAATCAAGAACCGAGTTACCGGACGTTAACATAAAAAATCTCGTCGTAATCTTCGATAGGTGAATCCAGCAAAGAGGTCAGTTTCGTCGTTCCAGCGATATTTGCCTAATATTAATTTACATTATTGTTTTTAATAACCGGACACAATTGTCGCTGTTTTTTCTTTCTTCTTCCGTAGTTTCATTTGATTACCAGTGCATCAATTTTTCCAAACTTTTTCACGGTGTTTTCGACGTAATTTTTCAAAACGTCTACGTTTGTAACATTTCCAACAGTCAAAAGTGGCTTAAAAAAAGTAAATATTATGTTTTATTTTGTCTGTAAGATAATCATGCATTATGCGATAAACTGTATTGTGTGGAAACCCCTGAAATGCAACGATTGTTGTGTCTGCATAGGCGTTTGGACCGAACTTTTTTGATTAATATTACAATACCTTTGGTTGACCAATGGAAAGTTTTTCACATTCTTTAGCCACAGTTTTCAAATTAGTTTCATCAACATCTAGAAGAGAAACTGTGGCACCCAAAGTGGTGAAAAGTTTTGCGGTTTCGGCTCCAATACCATTAGCAGCACCTTAATTGAAATCAAGAGCTTTTTAAGTTTATTTTAGAATAATAAGAGTTTCGAGACTGACTTTAAAACCAATTTAATTTTGCTCCCCATTTTTACCAGTTATCAGAGCAACTTTGCCGTTCAAAGAAAATTGTCTCGCAGTCATTTTCTAGATTTCTTTTTATACAAAAAAAAAGTTTCTTTGATTCGAAAACTTTTTACTGTGAAGTTCAACTAAAACTTTTTTTATTTGAATTCACACTTTTTATATTAGATTTTGAGACTAAACGACCTTGATCATGTTTTTAACTTTATTAGTAATTAGATTAAATCCATAATTAGATTCATTTTGTTTATATGAAAATGACGTGATTTGTTTTCTTAAATCTGTCGTTGACGACAATTCTTCAACTTTGCTATATTCTATGTCGGATCTGAAATTCAGCCATTAGCAGCAAACCAGAAGAATTAGAAACTGCATTTTTTTTACTATTATTAGACTTTATTTGTCCTCAATTGTAATTGAAACTGTCTGCATAAAAGTAGCATGATCGACTGACGAAGATCGAAAGATGGAAAAGTATATCTCGTACACCTTCGACTTGATAGAATTGTCCGCGTGAAAATCAGCTGTTCATTATACTATCTTAGGCTTTGTTTCCATTTGGGTGAAAATTTGAACTTCTTGAAAATCTCGACTGGTGAACTTAGCCCCCGCCTATCCACTATCATACACAAAGGCCACGTTTCTTCTATTTTTCACCAGTTGAAAGTTTGAAAATGTTCAAATTTTCGCCCCAGTGGAAACAAGGCCTCAAGGTTATTTTGATGTTTTAAAATAAACTTTTTACGTCGAGTTTAAAAATGACCCAATTTTAAGAACACGATTATTTTTATGTTTTAGAATATAAAAAGTTTATTTTGAAAGCTATCAATATGAAATTACCCGTAAGTGATGCAACTACCGTTCTAGTTTCTAACACATTTTCACATTTCTTCTGATTATAAACACTGATTAAAAGAAAAAAGTAGGAAATTATGGTTAAAAAATTTCAGTTTGTACAGATTTTGTTCCTTTATTCGTGGTCAATAAAAATGTATCACGGTTTGCAGATGAAATTTATCGCGGAAGATATTTTTTTTTTTACGATCGCGAGTTAATTAGCAGAAACCGAAGCCTTTACAGACGGTTGTACCAATTGTCCACCGTCTATGACATAGTCGGATCCCGTTATGAATGAAGCAGAGTCGGATGATAAAAATGCCACTAATTCTGCAATTTCTTGCGGTTCGCCGCAACGTTGCAGAGCTTGCTTCTTTCCAGTCTCTTCAAAATACTTTAATTTAAAAGAGAAGACAAAAAAAAACATTTAATGTAGATTGAACTTTAAACGGGAAAATGTGTCTCGAACGTCCGTAAAACGTTTTATTTCGTCAAAAAAAAAAGCTATCTCTTGATTTCGTTATTCTTTGTTTTTCAAATAGACTCAAATAGTTTCCTTTAGACGCTAAATACTTTAATCTCCGTATGTCTAAGCAATTTCAGATTTTCTTATAGTAATCTGAAGTACAGTAAAAACCGTTTAACATGAAAAGTCGGATAACACGATTAGCATTTTAAGACACAACTTTAACAAAAACAAGCGTCTTTGTTCCTTTTTCCATTTCGTGTTAAACTGTTTTTACGGTAATTTCTCTTTTATGTCTTTACGTACTTTTGGTAATTCTTGCTTGGTCATTCCGTACTTTAATAGAATGTTTGTTTTCACCATTCCAGGACTATTTTTAAAAGTGAAATTATCAATTTAACACTTTCGATCCAAAATTTTACTGCAGTTTATTTACCTAATGGAGTTCACTCTGACGTTGTGTTCTCCGAGTTCTGAAATAATCGAATAGTTATATCTTACAATACGGTTTTGGTTACGATTGTTGTTTTTTTAATTTATAATTACCATAAGCAACGTATTTTGTAAACATTTGGACTGTGGCTTTGGACATTCCATAGTATAGTCGACCAGTTACCTTTTGAATTTTTTTTTAATGAAAGAAGTCAATTTTAGCACAGCAATATTGATTATAGAGCAACAATAATGGTTCCCAAAATGGTTTGCCATGGAATTTTGGATTTTATATTAATTATTTTAATTCAAAGCAATTTATTGGCAAACGCTGGTTTCTCTTACCACTCGATGGCCAGCAGCACTGGATATATTCACAACGGATCCCTGAGTTTTGATTAGATGCGGTGCTGCTAATTTTGTCAATTGAACAATTGCCCTTTTTTTTGTAAGAGTTAAGTTTGCAGTTATTGCATGTGAAAACGGATGAAATCGAGAACCAGTTTACCTGACGTTAACATCAAAAATCTCATCGTAATCTTCGATTGGTGAATCCAGCAAAGAGGTCAGTTTCGTCGTTCCAGCGATATTTGCCTAATATTAATTTACATTATTTTTTTTAATAATAACCAAATTTGTTTCGTTTATTTTTATAGTTTCATTCGATTACCAGTGCATCAATTTTTCCAAACTTTTTCACGGTGCTTTCGACGTAATTTTTCAAAACTTGTGCGTTTGCAACATTTCCGACAGTCAAAAGTGGCTTAAAAAGTAAATATTGTGTTTTATTTTGCGGAATACGTACATTATATAAATAAAAGTTCAAAAATGCGCAAATTGGTTTTTTTAGAAAATATGCATTTTATGCAAATAGATGTTAAAAGCAGGAAAAAATGAAAAATATGCAAGAAAATTGTTCATTTTATCCAAATGAAAATTATATGTTAATTTAGCAAAAGCATAATTAATTGTATGAAGCAATTAATAGCTACAATCATCTTAAGCAATAACTGAAAATGTAAAATTAAAGGGATTTTGCTTAAGAATCTCTTTGTATTTTTTAAGAAATGTGTGAAATTTAAAAAAAAATTTATGCAATTTGTGCGTTTTATGCATTTTTATCTTGGATTATACTCATTATTATTATTGCACATATGGCACTTAGATTGTTATTATCATTCTGTACCCAAAAGGGATTGCAAACTTGTGTTTTAGAAACTCGAAGAATAGCCGAAGCACTTAAAAGTATTTTCATGTGGATATCTTTCAAAATGAACTTTTTATCAACCAAAAATTAAAAAAAATATATTGGCTGCTTAAAAGGTTTATTTTGAAAGATGTCAAACATGAAAATATACTCTTAAGTGACTGAGCTACTCTTCTAGTTTCTAAAACACATTCAAGTTTCTCATCATTTTACACCTGAAAGACAGAATAAGCAGAGTTCGAGAGGAGTTCACATTTTATTAAATTATTACTATACCTTAGGTTGACCAATGGAAAGTTTTTCACATTCTTTAGCCACAGTTTTCAAATTAGTTTCATCAACATCTAGAAGAGAAACTGTTGCACCCAAAGTGGTGAAAAGTTTTGCGGTTTCGGCTCCAATTCCATTACCAGCACCTTAATTGAAATCAAACATTCATTTTGAAATATATATTATGGTTACTGTAAATGTGATAAATTCGGTAATACTTTCAAAACACACGCTGGTAAAAGTAATAAATCGTTCATTTTTATTAACTAACCTAGCCTAAGCTATAATAACCTAAACGTAACCTAAACCCAACCAAAACTTAACCCCAGCCTAAACCTAACCTAACCTAACCTAAATCCAACCAAAACCCAACCTAAACTCAACCAAAACCTAACCATAAGTTAACCCCAGTCTAAACCCAACCAAAACCTAACCAAAAGTTAACCCCAGCCTAAACCTAACCTAAACCCAACCTAAACTCAACCAAAACCTAACCAAAAGTTAAAGCCAGCCTAAACCCAACCAAAACCTAACCTAAACCTAACGTAAACCAAACCTAAACCCAACCAAAACCCAACCAAAACCTAACCAAAACCTAAACCAAACTTAGACCAAACCGAAAGCTAACCGAACAGAATTTATCACTTTTACCCTAAAGATCTTCGTAAATATGCATAATAAGTTAATAACAGTAACCGGTAATTCTTTTATAATAACATATTAATTTATATATAGTTTTCCTTGCTTGTTTGTAACTTTCTGTAACGTAACGCTCAAATGTTACTAACATTTTCCTATTATATAATAATAATCCTAAAATTCAAAGGTGGCTGAAAGCCCATGTGGTCCCGTCTCTGACTATAGGAGGTCAAGTTGTTCGAATCCTGCTGGTGTCGATTCGTTATTTATTTAAAAAAAAAATAGCAGTGGAGCTCTTCCTGGGGCGGTTTATTTTTAGTTAATTTAAATTTAAGAAGAAGCATAGATGATTTTTTTTTAAATTTTACATTAAGGATAAACCGTTCTAGGACGGGCTCGTAAATTTTAAATTAAAGATAAATCGTCCTAGGACTTGCTCCACTACTAGTTATTCATAATTACCGAATTTATCACAGTTACATTTATATATATATATATATATCTTAATTGTTCCTATATTTTACCAGTTATCAGAGCAACTTTGCCGTTCAAAGAAAATTGTCTCGCAGTCATTTTATCTTCTTTTTTTTTACGAAAAAGTTTCTTTGACTCGAAAACTTTTCACTGCAAAGTTCAACTAAAACTTTTTATTTGAATTGACACACGTTTTTATACTAGATTTTGAGACTAAACGACCTTGGTTATAGGTTCTTAACTTCATTAAGAATGAGATTAAATCCATAACTTGATACATTTTTTGTTTATATGAAAATGACATGATTTGTTCTCTTTAAGTCTATCGTTGACGGGGGACAATTCTTCCATTTGTGGCTAATCTGATCTTAAATTCAGCCATTAAGCAACAACCCAGAAGAATTAAAAACTGCATTTTAATTTTTACTATTATTAGAACTTTCTTAATTGTGTCGTCAATTGTAATTGAAATAATGTTTAGTGGTGCAATATAATTTTAATATGGTCTTAGTTTAACAATACGTTTACTTAATTTAACAATACGTTTTACGACGAAACTTTGATTTGCGACTTGATTTTGCATAAAAATAGCGTGATCAAATGACAATGGCAGACAATTCAATCGCAACTTTGAAGATTAGTCGAAAGTGTATAATACTTACAACACGCATATCTATTATTAAAAATTATTCTGATAATTATTTTAAATTTAGAAGGTAATCACGTTGTGGGTAGAGGTGTGACCACTCTTTTAACAAAATTAGAAAGATTTTTTTACGAATTGGTTCATATTAGGTACTGGTTATTTGTTTGTCGAGTGATTCAAAAATATAAATACTTAGTAGAGAAATTTTGTGCATAAAAATCAAATTGTTATATAATTTCCTCCTAATTTACTGACAAATTGCCACGAGAACACATTGCCTTTTTGTTTGGGTATCATCTTCGGGGTTTCGACAATGCATTTCGAATGCTATGACTGATTTTTTTGTCCCTCGGCCACAGGCCTTCTTGGCTGCTTGCAGAGTAATTTTTTTCCAGTAACTTTTATTTATTTTTTGCATATTAGTTTTATTCTAATAAACACGCGTTGTAAAAGTAATGGTTAAAAAATGTTAAGCTTGTACAGTTAGATAAAATTTATCACGGTTTATTTCGATTAACACTGTGACGACTTTTTTTTTTTTTACAATCATCTAACGATCAATTAATTGGCTGAAACCGAAGCCTTTACGGACGGTTGTACTAATAGTCCACCGTCTATGACGTAGTCGGATCCCGTTATGAATGAAGCAGAGTCGGATGATAAAAATGCCACTAATTCTGCAATTTCTTGTGGTTCGCCGCAACGCTGCAGAGCTTGCTTCTTTCCAGTCTCTTCAAAATACTTTAATTAAAAAAAAAAGACAAAAAACAATTAAACGAATATTTAACGGGAATGGGAACGTAAAAATTGGTCATCGGAGATTTTGTCTAATTTCACTACAAAAGAGAGAGATTAGTAGTTTTAACGTGCAAAAGACACTTTGAGAAAAAAACAAAAACATGCCTAATTTTTTATGAGACATGGGTGTAGAGAGATTCAATTATGTAATTTTGTAGAAGTGTCGTTTATAATAAATTCAAAGTGTATTTGAAATTAGAAGAGTAAAGGCATTGAGTGTTAGTATTTTTTTATGGAAATATCTCTCTCAAAATAAAGTTTTTATGAAAATTTAAAATGTTTTCAAATGTTTTGTCATCAATAACATTTTTTCATTTCTTTTATATTGCCATAAAAAGTGCATTTTAAAAGATATCCTCATCAAAATATATGCTATCCACTCAGTTCCCTTAATTTTTTAGTTTCAAATACATTTTCAGGTTCTTTTTAGAAGAATCTTTTGAGTTTTTGCGTTTATTTTAGTCTAAACAAAAATTCACAAATAACTTCATATAAGTTCCTCTCGCAGTAAACTTAAAAGTACAGTGAAAACCGTTTAACACGACAAGTTGAATAACACGAAATTTATTTTCGGTCCGTTCCCTTAGAATATAGCATAAAATATGTTTCCTTTAATACGAATTTTGTTTAACACGAAAAAAATTATTCTGATCCATTTCTATTAATTTGTGTTTATACTGTAATTTCTTTCTATGTGTAATACGTACTTTTGGTAATTCCTCCTTGTTTATTCCATACTTTAATAGAATGTTCGTTTTTACCATTCCGGGACTTTAATACAAAGTAAACAAATTTATCTGCTGAATTACTTTTTTTTTTATGAAAAATTCACTTCATTTTATTTACCTGATGGAGTTCACTCTGACGTTGTGTTCTCCGAGTTCTAAATTAATCGAGTAGTTTTTTTTTAAGAATACTGTTTTTCGTTACGATTGCTTTTTTTTTAATTAATATATAATTACCATAAGCAACATATTTTGTAAACATTTGGACTGTGGCTTTGGACATTCCATAGTATAGTCGACCAGTTACCTAGATAGTTTTCAAGTATAAAAAACCTTGAACTCTGGTTATTCTGTCTTTTAAAAGCACAATTAAAAGAAACTTGAATGTGTTTTAGAAACTAGAAAGGCAGCAGAATCACTTAAGGTTGTTTTCATTTTAATACCTTTATTTTTAAAGACAAAATTTATTTTTTTTTCGCGATTTTTGGATAACTTCATTTTAAAATCGAAAATTTTTAATTTCAAAGTACCATAAAACGTTTATTTTGAAATATATGGCGAAATAAAAATATTTTTAGTGACGTATTTGCTCTTCTACTTTCTAAAACACTTTCAATTTTTTCTAAAAGTTTTTCAGGAACAAAATTAAATGACACTGTGAAATGTTTTAGAAACTAGAAGGATAATAACTCAATCACTTGAGGATATTTTTATTTCAATATCTTTTAAAATAAGCTTTTTTTATGTTATAAAACTATAACATAAAAAAAACTTATTTTAAAAGATATTGAAATAAAAATATCCTCAAGTTGGGAAATGACCCAACTTTTTAAGCTTTTAAATTTTTTTCATACAAAATTTATTTTGAAAGATATCAACATGAAAATACTAAGCCACCATTCTAGTTTCTAACACACTTTCAATTTCTCCTTAGTGTTGCTCCTGAAAACACCGAATAACTAAGGTTTTACTGTCTTACCACTCGATGACCAGCAGCACTGGATATATTCACAACGGATCCCTGAGTTTTGATCAGATGTGGTGCTGCTAATTTTGTCAGTTGAATAATTGCCCTTTTTTCGTAACAATTTAAAACATTTGAAGCATTTGAAAACAGATGAAATCGGGAACCAGTTTACCTGACGTTAACATCAAAAATCTCATCGTAATCTTCAATAGTTGAATCGAGAAGAGAGGTCAGTTTCGTTGTTCCAGCGTTATTTACCTAATATTAATTTACATTACTTTTTAATAACCAGCTAATTTTGTCTCTATTGTTTTTGCAGTTTCATTCGATTACCAGTGCATCAATTTTTCCAAACTTTTTCACGGTGTTTTCGACGAATTTTTTCAAAACTTCTGCATTTGCAACGTTTCCGACAGTCAAAAGTGGCTTAACAAGTAAATATCACGTTTTATTTTATAAAATTTAAACCAAGAAACTTTTTTAAAATTTTCCATAATGTAGGGCCTAACAGTGAAAATCTTTTAACACAAAAATATAATACGAAGAATCGTTTAACACAAAATTTATTTTCGATTCGCTTCCTTTGAATAGCATAAAAATTATTTTAAAACGAAAAAAAAAAAATTCTGGACTCCCTTTCATAATATGGAAAATCGGATAACACGAAATATATGCGTGATTATTCTTTTAACACAAAAAGTATTTGATTCCTTTCCATTTCGCGTTAAATATTTGCCACCTTATGTGATTATTATTATACCTTTGGTTGACCAGTGGAGAGTTTTTCACATTCTTCGGCCACAGCTTTCAAATTAGTTTCACCAATGCTTAAAAGAGAAACTGTTGCACCCAAAGTGGTGAAAACTTTGGCGGTTTCGGCTCCAATTCCACTACCAGCACCTAATTGAAATCGAACGATAAAATTTAAATATATTTTATGTTTCTTAAGATATGATTTACGTAAAAGCTGATTCTTGAACTCGTGATTATTTCTGTATTTCAGGAGCAAAATGAAGAGATACTAGAAAAGTGTATTATGGAAACTAGAAGGATAACTCAATCATTGATGTTGATATTTTTCAAAATAAACTTTTTATAAACAATTTTAAAAATATATTGTGTGCTTAAATTTAGGTGATTTTAAAACCTTCTAGTTTCTAAAACACATTAATGTTTCTCTTCATTTTACACTTGAAAGACAGAATAATCAAGAGTTCGAGATTCAGATTTACACTTTAAAACCACCTTAATTTTTGCCTTTTTTTTACCAGTTATCAGAGCAACTTTGCCATTCAATGAAAATTTCCTCGTGCTGGTGGTAGTCATTTTCTATCTTTTACGCTCGTATTATGAAAAGTTTCTTTGACGTGTGATAACTTTTAACGGCAAAGTTCGACTAAACGTTTTATTTCAATTCACTTTGCGTTTTTATATTTGTACATTGCTACTAAATGACCTTGATCATATTCATAAATTATTAATTATGACATTAAATCTAAACTAAATACATTTTATGTATTTATTGTAAGTGAGAATGCCATTTGTTGTAGTTCAATAGAGGATAAAAATTAAATCTTCCACTTTCCTAATTAAATGTCTGGATTCAGACATTAGTAAAACAGAAGAATTAGAAATGAGTTGTTTTTAAACTAATATTGTCCTCAACAATTTCAACACTCCGTTCTCGATTAAAACATTTTAATATGGTCTTAATACCACTTAACTTCAACAATAAGTTTTATTACAAAAACTTTCATTTCGACTTAATTATGCATCGAAATACAATAGAAAATAATTCAATTGCAAGTTAAAATTTATTATTTAAAAAAAAATCGGATTAATTTGATTTAAAATCAGATTTTTTTTATTTAAATCAATTTATTCATTTATTTAAAATTTCATAAATTTTATGAAATTTTAAAACTGAAAATTCATTCATAACAAAGTGTTCAATTTGTTTATTTCTCTGTCAAGCACATTATTATAATAAACACATTTCATTAATTAAGAGAAAAAAATCACTTTTTGTAAAAAAAAAAAAATTAAGAAAAGAAATTTCAAAATGTGATTTAAATCCCTTGAATTTTATTTCTCTGGCAATTTTTTGATTTCAATCATGATTATTATATGATTAACAGATTATAACAGTCATAAGAATAAATATAAAATAGAAAACAATAATTATATACGTATAACTATTTGCACACGTATCATTGACATGTCCGGTCAGTTCAGTGACCAGTCCGGCTCAGTGCAATACTTTAAGCATTCAGTATCCGTACCGTGATGTTATATATCGTCGCCGCGATCGAAAGATCACCGACTCAAAACTGTACGATATGAATACAGGATGATACTGACACGTCGCTGTTATGTGTGAATAGACTTCAATTACAGCTTCAACAAAAACACACAAAGGAAAAGTAGCTAAAACAACCATATTCTTTGTGATGCATTTCCCCACGATCAACATTTTCACACTTACTCCATAACGTTTGTGAAAAACTAGTCACCCAATTCATATTATCTAGATGGCAAACTATTTTCTCAAATTTGATTTTCAGGTTGGAGGCAAAATTTTAATAGTTCCTAGTTATACATTTGATAATGTAGATTTAATCACAGAACAAATGATTCAAAGACACATGAAAAAACACATTTATTTCAATGAAAACAATTACATTTCAAACATGTCATTTTTTTAATTAGAAAAAAAATTCTTTCTGATTCCCAACACTTGTACAAGTGAGACGTTTCTAAACTTCAGACTCGTTTTCGATCAGATAAAACTCGTACAATGCAGCCCAATCCACCAACGGAGAAGATCTAAAAGCAAAAGACGTACGAATAAACATCGGCTTTAAGCCCAAATTATAAGTTAAATGACTTTTTTAATTTACTTTTTCATGCCATGTCAGCAGATGACCACTGTTTCCTTCAGAAGGGACCTCAAATCCTCTATAAGTGTATTTCATAAGTGTGTCCAGTTGACCATTGTCTAAATTCTTGATTGCTTCTTCAATTTGACTAGCTTTTATTGACATCAGAACACGAAGAACAAGATTTGCAGCATTATCCTAATAATAAAAACATCTCAAATGAACTTTTAAAAGCCAATTTCTTCAGTTTCAAGACTCTTAATTGAGTTTTTGAAGTTCTGAAACAATTTTATTGACACGAAAACCTCCTTTTCCTTACTTTAACGACTTGATTTTTGGATCCCAAAGGTGCATTTTTAAGAACTAACTTAAGAGCATCAATGTTACGCCCTCTGAGAAATGAAATTAAGTATAAAATATGAATTTATTTGATGTTTTTGCATAGGAAACACGCAGAAAGAAAGAAAAGGATACGAGTTGAGCAGAGACGAAACTTCTACTTCACTAGGTCCAATCGAAGGTGATTGCGTTTCTCCTTGATCTTCTTCTTTGTACTTTTCCTCATCGTACTGATCCACATCTATCTTACGAAATTCAGTGTTTCTTGTGTTTTTTGACATGTTTTCAGTTAAAATAACGTTAAAAAATGAAAGAAATTGACAGATCGAAAAGGGCACAACCCTCAACCGGAAGTAACTGAAGGAAATCAGCCATTTCCGGGACAATTTTGTTTATAGCCGCTGAGAACGACTAGCTGCGGCTAGCCGCCGAAAATTTTTTAAAAAATATTTTAAAATTTCTGTCTTTTTTAAAAAACTTTTTACCAAATTAATTTTTATATTTTATTGTTGGATGATGGTTAAGTTCACCGTGCTAAGATCAGTTTTTAATGTGTTTTTAATTTATTGCTAGTTTGCAAACGCGTACTGAAGCCGCTTTGAAGGACCCCCCCCCCCTTGCAATGGCTGATTGCGGCTTTCTGCCGAAAAAAATATAAGCTAATTGTAAATTTTTTGCAGTTTTTTAAACAATTACGCGGAATTAATTATTCATGCTTTATAGCTGGCTAATGCTTAAGTTTAACGTACTTCAAACACATTTTAAATTTTTTTTTAAAAAATTTATATAGCCGCTAATTTTTTTAAAACGCTAGTCGCTACGAGTATTGCCGTCGGCGCACACACGGGCGGCCGCCGGGCCGCGGCGTCGCTCATTTTTTGTCATTGGTGAACAAGATGGTGAGTTGGTTGTTTGTTTCTCTTTTAAATCTGTCGTCATCCTGTGTAGTTAATGATAAAATCAGCCAAATTAGAATGTTTTTCGTTACTTAAATGTTCGATTATATGTTTCTATCGTTAATTTTGTATTCTTTTTTGGCTGGTTTTCATTGTTTTATGTTTCTTTCTGTTCACAATGGAGATGTTCTTATTATGGACGCCATGCTGGTTTTTATCCCTGTAATATTTTGACTTTAAATTTTAATCATTTATAGGCAAAAGTGAAAGCCCACGAGCTTCGTGGAAAGAAGAAAGAAGATTTACTGAAGCAGTTAGATGAATTGAAGCAGGAATTGGGTAATTTGAGGGTTGCGAAGGTCACTGGAGGCGCAGCTTCAAAACTATCCAAGATGTAAGAATATTTTAAAATGTGATACAAAAAAAAAATGTTTTCAATTGAAATATAAACATGATGAACCTAATTTTAAATGAAATATTTTGATATAACAACAATATGGATCGATAGGACTGAATTTTAATACAAGTTTTTGTTTCTGAAAAGTTTCTTTCGTGTGGTTTTTTTTTTTAAAAAATTTGTTGTTTTCTAATTTTTTTTTTGGCAGCCGAGTTGTTCGTAAATCGATTGCTCGTGTTTTGACGGTGATCAACCAAACACAGAAAAAGAATTTACGTAAATTCTATCGGGGTAAAAAGCTCAAGCCGATTGATCTGAGAAAGAAGAAGACGAGAGCGATGAGAAGGGCTCTCACAAGAAAAGAATTGGCAATCAAACCGAGGAAACTGTTGCGAAAATTGTGCAGATATCCGAAAAGAAAGTTTGCTGTTAAATTGTAGATTTTGTTCAGTTTCAATTAAAATGTGGAGCAAATGATTTTGTGTTTTATTAAATATGTTTTAATTTTGTCTTCATTTGCTGTTTTCAGAGACAAGAAATTAATCTTGTACTATACAATTTATAGACAGGCAGTTAGAAATCGGTCAGAACTTCAGTTGGCTCCGGCCTTGTTATCACCACTGGCAACTGCTAATTGGCTGGTTATGTAGTCTGACGTCACATGCTCCGCCCTTTTCAACGTCAGACTACATAACCAGCTAATTAGAAGTTACTGGTCGTCATAACAAGGGCGGAGCCAACTGAAGTTGTGACCGATTTCTAACTGCTTGTATTTATAGGGCATAAGCCATCCATTTGTAAAGTGAAATTTTGACGCCAGGAATGTGGCGATCTAATATGTCGTATTGCTTAATATAGTGCGTACGCCATGTTGGTTTTTAGCCTTCTAAGCTATGCGTAAATTGATTCGTGATGTCGCGTGTGGCTCAGCTTATAGTAAATCGTTTTGTGACGTCACTTCCGTTTTCTTATTTCCCGCCATATTGTAGTATGGCTGAATGTTTCCGTAACACATGTTTTTTTGGTTGTTTCGGTGCGTTTATCGTGTTTTTTCACGCGCTTTTTACGTAATGGAAGAAGATACTAAGGATGAAAGTGTCAGTCAACTATCTGACGAAGGGTTTTATGATCAAGGAAAAGATTACTGGGCGAATGTACCTGCAACAGTGGATGGAATGCTCGGTGGCTTCGCTGTCGTTTCCACAGCTGACATATCAGCATCGAAACAATTTCTGAGGCCATTCATGAGTGCTGTGAGTGTCATTATAATTTTTTTTATATCGCAATTTGATTGATAATATTACTGACTAATGGGTTTATACATCTAGTATAAAAAGCCACCGTTAAGAACTGGTTTTCAACACGCTCTTGACTGTGGAGCTGGTATTGGTAGGATCACGAAACACTTTCTGAGCGATTTATTTCAGAAAGTTGACCTGCTGGAACAGAACAAAGCGTTTCTAGATGAAGCGAGGAATTATCTTGGAGAGAAATTAGGCAAAGTCGATCGTTTCATCTGTTCTGGTATTCTTTACCTAATTTTGGTGATTTTACTTGTGTATTATATCAAGCGTTTTGTGATTAGGTCTTCACGAATTTGAACCCGAACCAAAGAAATACGATGTCATATGGGTTCAGTGGGTTTTGTCTCATATTCCCGAAGAAGGAGTCGTTCGGTTCTTGCAAAATTCAAAATCTGGATTGAAAGAGGGTGGCCTTCTCGTTATAAAGGAGAATGTTACAGGTTCTAAGGAAGTGGAACGCGACGAACACGATTTCACGATCACAAGACCGGCACAACGCATTCGAGAGTTAGTTCGGAATGCTGGTTATGTGATCGCCAAAGAACAGAAACAGAATAAGTTTCCCACGGGTCTTTATGAAGTTCGGATGTTTGCATGCCGATTGCCGAGTAATCTAGAAATGAAGTAAAACAAGTCAATCGTGAAACTGTGTTTAATTGTAAATAGAATTATGTTCAATTTCGCAATTGTGAATTTAAGTAGAATCTTATTTAATTACATTTGTTATTGAATCTGTTGTTTTTATTTTTGTTTTTGGATGTTTATTGTGGTACCCAATTTATCCTGTTCAGCAGGGGGTACCAACGATTCGATTTATAATAATCGATTTATTTACTTAGTATATTGATGCTAAAGCGAGTAATAACTACGCATGTTATAGGACGCTGCTTATAATAAATATTTGTTGTGACTTTTCCTGTGGCGGCATGGTGCAGTGGTACAGTGTGTGCTCTGCCCGTAATGGTTTTTCTTTTTGCTTTTTTGAACCTTAATATTTATAAATTTCAATTTTTGGGGGGGTTTCATACAGTTTTATTTTTATTGTTGGATTTAAGACTACCGTTAGCTTAAATTCTACAGGAGAGTGGGTCGATATGAATAGTTTAGATTGAATCATGGGTACTCTGCTGAATAGGGTAAATTGACCACCCTTTATTAGTTGCTTAACGTCCCATCAACATCCAGGTCATTTCAGAGTCATCCAAGACAATTCAATACAAAGGCAGTTTTCAGACTCAAGCCTCGCCAATATTCGAACCCAGAACCGCCAGCACCACAATCGTAGACCTTCCCAATTGCTCTACCAAGGCGTCGGCCACCGTTGATTGTTTAATAATTTAATTTGTAATTAGTACCTAACAGAAGTTTTGATAACGGCGGCACAGGCAATTAGAAATCGGGACAAACAGAAGTTGGCTCCGCCCTTGTTATGACGATCGGCAACTTCTAATTGGTTCGTTATGTAGTCTGACGTCACATGCTCCGCCCTTTTCAACGTCGAACCACACGACAGACCAATTAGAAGTTGCCGGTCGTCATGAAAAGGGCGGAGCCAACTTATGTTTGTCCCGATTTCTAATTGCCTGTAACGGCGGCGGCTTTTAATTTGTTTTGGCGACGACTAGTAAAGTAAAGATGGCGGCAGTTTGGACTAAGAAACGTAAGTTTTCGTTTGAAGATGAAGAATTTAGTAAAAATGGAGACAATTTGGAAAAGGTAATTATTAGTTATTTAAATTTTGTAATGTATACTAGCCTAATTTGTAAAAAAAAAAAAATAATCGAAATATTGGTTTTAACGCAGAGAAACTACTTTCGAGGCACGGCAAGATTAAGTGAGTATTCGTTTAGGGCGCCCCTAGCGGTTAATATGATCACATGACATGTGCTGTTGAATACTTAATTAGATTTAATTGAATAAATATAATTAATATTTAAAGATGCAAGAGGTAAACGTGAATTACGAAAGGAAAGAACAGAAAGGGCTTTAGAAAAACAGGAGGTAAAGAAGGAATCAGTGAAACCGAGAGGGGAAGAATTGAAGCCTGAAGGTTAGCTATAATTCACAATTTATGTGATTACAAATATTAATAAAATAATGATAGTTTAAAAGTGTTGTTTAATTTTTGTCTTAAGGTCGAAAATACACTTTGAGCATCGCCGTTCCGGGTTCTATCCTAAACAATATTCAAACGAAAGAATTGAAATATTATGTTGTCGGAGAAGTATTAAAATTTGTGTTCATTTTGTAAACGAAGTATCGAAATTAACGGTTTTCTGTCTCTCGTTACAGATTGCGAGAACGGCAGTTATTTTTAATGTTGACGAAATTGTGGTTTTTGACGATATGGGTGTTACGAGGTGTGCATTGTGAACATTTTTAGGCTCTACAGTTTGATTTCAAGTTATTCTTCTGGTTTACAGAAAAGATGAAACGGAAAAGGATGATAATTGGGGCAAAAACGGAAGGGCGTGTCTTCTGATGGGACGGATCCTTCAGTTTTTAGAGTGTCCACAGTATCTAAGAAGAACTTTGTTTCCTGTACACGAAGATCTGCAGTTAACTGGTCTTGTTTTAGTCCACATAGCAACATTTCTTGGCTTATGAGCTGCCTTATATATTCATTTTTGTTAACGTTTTAGGTCTTCTTAATCCACTGGACAGTGTGCATCATTTGCGTGAGAATGACTATTGTCAATATCGCGAAGGAGTCGTGAGCAAAATACGTCCCACAAACGGAATTGGATCTCTAGTTAACGTTGGCTTCACAAAGGTTTGTTTTCTATAGTTCGTTTGTTTTAAAATGAGGCTTTCATATTTATTTTTATTTTATAATTCAGGAAGTTTATGTTGATAAACATTTGAAAGCAAATGTTCGTGTGACAGTAAAACTAGAGAAAAATTACAATCCAGGTATCGAGTTGATGGTTTGGAGGTCATAAGATCAATTGGTTTATTGTAAATTTTGACAGGAGCGAAAAAGATTAGAGGCACTGCTGTGGCTCCTCATGTTCCGAGGACAAAAGGTGGATTGTATTGGGGTTATAACGTGCGATTGGCACATAGCCTTGGTTCTGTTCTGTCAGAATGTCCTTTTAGAAGAGGTTATGATGTCAAGATCGGAACTTCGGAAAGTGGAACATCAGTCGACGAATTCACGTTACCGAAATTTAGGTACTTTGAAAATGAAAAGTTGATAAGAAAATGTAATCTTCGTTGGAATACTATTCATTTCAGGCATCTTCTTGTCATATTTGGTAGTCTCCGTGGATTGGAAGCGAGTTTAGAAGCGGATACGACTATAGACACCACAGAACCGAGTTTATTCTTTGATCATTACCTTAATGTGTGTCCCAATCAAGGAAGTAGAGTCATAAGAACAGAGGTAAGTTCTTTATTTGAGATTAAAATATTAAAAATTAAAAAAAAATCATTTTTAACTTTATTTCAGGAAGCGATTGTCATTTCTTTGGCAATGTTACGTTCACAAATAGCAGGTACAGCAAATAGGTAAAATTGACAAATTACATGATTTGGGATTTTTTTATGCGAATCGAGAATCAGTGATTTTTTTTGTGGTAATTATCACTAAAAGTAAAATTTGTTAAAAACTATACGAAAGTGACTTTTCGGCCGTTGATTTTATTGAATTTTTCTCTTGGAATCTTGTCGAACAAGAGCATTCCAGCCGATCTTTCGATGCTTTCGATCGGAACCTGAAATGAGTGAATGGAGGTATTATCGTCAATGACTGCGTTCGGCATAACGAACGCCTCCATTTCCATTTCTTGTTTAGTCGTTTCGCATACGACAACTTTAAAGAAGTGTGTCGGAACGGCAACATTGTTCCGACCGATGACTTCGTACTTGACGTATGTCTTTCCATCTGTTTCTTTCCTAAACACACAAGCAAAACAGCAATAATTAGCGTAACCAGTATCTGCTGGTGACGTCACTGGGTTGCAGGTAACGTCATGGCAAGTTTACACACCTGGGCAAATATAGAGGTCCAGTACAAACATAAACGTTTTTGTAACGTTTTGTCAACTGACGAACATATTTTTCTAGTTTATTCCAAGCAGTTCTATTGAATCCTTTTCCAACCTGCGTTAAAATAGTATCTTTTAATTTAACTGGAATATTTAATATTATTTTTCTGTGATAACTGAAATTCTTTTCGCGTGTGACCGCTTGGTGGCGTTCCTTTGGTGCGGGAGTTTTCGTCAGCAATCAGCTGTTCAATTCATTTTTAACGCAAAAAATGGATTTTCTTAAGATTTCATGATAGTTTTGTTAATATTCATCGATATCTGGTAAATAAGTATTATATTAGTGAATTTTGGTTTAATTATTTATTATTTAGCTGCTTAAAATGGTTATTGAATGATCGAATAATATTACAGAGAAAGATTGAAGCCTAGAATGACTCCTACAATGGGTGACCAATATGGCGTTCTTGTCATTCAAATGTGTACCTTACTAGCAACATATAGATAAAATTTGCAGCTTCACATATAAAACGTCATATTACGGGTTTTATTGTGATTGGTTAGTTATAAAGCGTAGTACTAGCATTCTGGTATTGTCGCTTGGGGTCGCTGTTAGTGATTTTCCCGCGCTAATTGATTACTGAACTCTTTGAGTTTATTTCGCGTACTTTCTCCGCGGAAAAGTGAATTTTCTTTACGTTTTGAACGTAATTTACATAGTATTAATCGAAATGTGGTAAGTTTGTATGTTTCTAGTTGCATTTTGGTGAAAGTTTGTTCTGTAAAAGCTGAAAACTGATCGAAAACGAGTTCAATTCATTTGTTGTCTCACCTGAGGCGCCATATTACTCAATAGAAACGTTTGGTCGCAGTGAGTTTGTGACAATCTCTGATTTCCTGCGGCTGCTAAATGACCCCTATCGTATCCACTCCCCTTATAGTCATCATTAGTTGACCTGAAGAAAGGATGAATCGATGTGTCTTCTCGAAAGTTGCATTTCGTACGGTCCACTTTGTTCTTTTCTTTTAGGTCATCTCTAGTCAAATGCTCGAAGACCCAATAGGCCGTTCTATTCCTCCGATCATAGGACATCACGTAATTATCCATTGATCGAATTTGATCGTAACCAGGAAATCCATATCGCATTATTTGCGAAGTACGGTTCACCTGAGGTACGACATCGGGTAACGATTCCGATACGGGACGTCCCAGATCAGTTGGAGCTATACTAGCCGCTTGAACGGTCGCTCCATTGGATTTTAAGCGTTCATATGAACTTCCTGCGATCCAACTGACCGTCCCGGTTGATACCAATGCCAAAATATGGTGTAATTTCATTGTTTTTACGACCATTTCTGTTGGGAAAGTGAAAATTTGGCCTTATGTTCGTCTTTTAGGAAAGAAATCCCCTTAAAACTGATACAGAAACAATGTTTATCAAAAAAGATAAGACTTACCGATGCTTATTTTCGTTTTAATACATTAATTTTGTTTTTTATGCGATTACATCGAATAATCTTATCCATAACGTATTTTCCCTCTCCGTTCTTACCATATGTTTATTACATTTTTGCGTAAATTTATCATTTAAGGATGGTGCTGCCCTCTAGTGACGTTCGATGGTAACATAATGGCTTACTATAGTGCTTTATACAATGGACTTCCAGATACGGATCGCTTACAATGGTCCGATATGATGGATTATTTTGTACAGCGTCGATTATGCGGACGTCTCAAATCGAGATTTGCAAGATGCAGAGGTAAATTATACATTTTTTCTATTGCGCTTCATAAGTACGACAAAATGAGGCGTTTTTGAGAGGAAAACGTATTGGTGTCTATATCGATATTGATCGATATCGTTTGGGTTACGTCACAATGACGTAATTGTGATGTCTTCAAGGGGGACGACATAGAGAATGAGTCTCGCACGGTACGCAGTAACAGGTTACAACTTACAAGCGTCTGTAGGCCGCTTCAGAATTTCTTTGGCTCCGCCTTTTTATGAGCGTCAGACCAAATATCAACCAATTAGAATTAAAAAACGGCGTGACATGTTGCCAAGTAACAAACCAATTAAAAATTGATGATACTCATAAAAAGGCGGAGCCAATGAGGGAGGGCCGATTCTAAAGCTGTCCACAGATGCCTGTTATGCAGTATGGCAAGCCGTTTTACTTTTTCCCACGCGTTTTGCTGGATTCTCATGTGGATGCCTCGATAGCGCAATGAAGAAGGTCTCTGATTGTGGTGGTGCGGGTTCGAATCCTGCCGTTGGCGTTTATGTTTGTATTTTCTTGCATTGATTTGACTTGTATTAAATATTGACTTGGATTGGAAGAAATGACTTGTATTTGAAATTTACGGAGCCCTGCAAAGGACATGCGAAATTTTTTTTAAAATCTCGACATTTCCACTTTTTCCAGAATCTCGACATTTCGACTTTAATCTCGACATTTCGACTTTAATCTCGACATTTCGACCTTAATCTCTTATTCGGCCATGTTAATTAGGCCATGTTGTGCGCACCATACTCTAATAATTAAATTATTGCAAGCGCCCTCTTTTAGCAGCAATAATTTAATTATTAGAGTATGGTGCGCATAACATGGCATAATTAACATGACCGAATAAGAGATTAAAAGTCGAAATTTCGAGATTTTGGAAAAAGTCGAAATGTCGAGATTAAAGTCGAAATGTCGAGATTAAAGTCGAAATGTCGAGATTAAAGTCGAAATTTCGAGATTAAAGTCGAAATTTCGAGATTAAAGTCGAAATTTCGAGATTAAAGTCGAAATGTCGAGATTAAAGTCGAAATGTCGAGATTAAAGTCGAAATGTCGAGATTAAAGTCGAAATTTCGAGATTAAAGTCGAAATTTCGAGATTAAAGTCGAAATGTCGAGATTAAAGTCGAAATTTCGAGATTAAAGTCGACATTTCGAGATTAAAGTCGAAATTTCGAGATTAAAGTCGAAATTTCGAGATTTTGGAAAAAGTCGAAATTTCGAGATTAAAGTCAAAATTTCGAGATTAAAGTCGAAATTTCGAGATTAAAGGCGAAATGTCGAGATTAAAGTCGAAATTTCGAGATTTCAAAAAAAAAAATCTCGCCTGTCCTTTACAGGGCTCCGTAGAAATTTGTCTTTGTATCGATAATTTCATTTGTGTTTGTTTCTGAGTTGTGTTTGGAAATTGCCTTTGTATTGAACTGTCTTGTACGTTCGTGAAATAACTTCGATGTTGATTGGGATTTCCATAATTCAGTAGAAGAGAAGGCGGATAAAAAGTAAAACGGCGACTTGCCATCTAGCTTGTTAATATGTAATAGACTACGACTTGCTGTGAATCTTGTACATGATTTTCTTCTATGTCGTCCCTCTTCTTTAATATGACGTCACACATTTCTGACATTGTGAGCTTATTTGTAGCGCAGCAAGAATAAAAAGGAATAAAAGCGCTACGCTTCATTGGAGCTGTTCTCATTGCCGTTCATTATTAGTGGGTCATTTAAATATCCTTGAGCGCCAGAACTATATCGTAGTCTATTTTAGTTATTTTGGTTATTGTGAGTAGGACCAGCTGCTGCTCGTCTTTTGGCTCTCGTCGTAGAATTTTTTTGTCTTTTTTATTGAACAAGTTTTAAATTTTTGCAAATGTTTTTATTGACTAGCATCTTTGAGAAGACGTTCATCGTCTCTCCGTCTTCGCATAGAACACGATGTTTGTTGGTCCGATGATCATCCAATATTCACCCAATTCCTGGAACTACTTTTTTGCGCATTACAACGACCAGAAGTGAGATTAGTTCCAGATTCGTCGGTTATGTCCATCATCAAGACGGACAACGGTCAGGTAAATGTCAATTTTTTTTTATTAAATAATCTAGTACAAATATTAATATACATGTAGTTAAAATCTGAGTGATTGACATTTTGTTGCATTTTTAACACACTCGAGAGGGGGGCGTTTCTAAAATGAAGGTTGTGATGGGGCTCTTTACATAGTCACTATGGGAAGTGGGCGTTTCACGATTATATTTCACCTGTTAAGGCATATTTATCTCTGACCTCGCGTAAGGTCTTCTATTTTGTTTGTCAATAAAAAAAATGCGACCTTCAGAGACGGTTTTTTTTATATAAAAATTAAATTATGCCGTGAACACCGTTTTCAGGGCGATGGAATGTTGGAATTTTTTTTGTGTGACGTAAATGACTCCACGTGATCCTTCTCTGCCCACGAGCATGATCTAGTCGATCACGTGTGTGACGTCATTAGTATAGGAGATACTCATTAACATAATTTATGTACTTATGTTTTCTTTAATGGGTGTTTTTTTTTTATAAAGTTGTTTTATTTTTATGAGTTTGAGTGTTAAAAATTAGACACATTTTTAATGTTTTGTGTTTTTGTTGACAAATTAAATGAAGAAATTGGGTCAATTCTTTTTCTTTTCAGGTGTTTTTTTCTTCTTTCTTATCTGTTGGCATTTAACCGTCCTTATTAAATATTACAGGGTGTTTTATAAGAAGTGATTTCAAAAACTCTGGTTATTCTGCATTTCAGATAAAACATTACTAAGAAAATCAACATGTTTTTTAGAGTCAGGATAACAGGATGAACGGATGAACATTGTGTGTAATCCTACAACAGAATACAAATGGAATTAAGATGAACAGAAAAACCTTGTGGATGAACGAACCAAGGGATGAACACGTATCGCAACATGAGTGCAAGAACACTCCCCCCCCCCCCCCCCCCTGCAAAAAAACTCAATTTAATGTAACCTCACCTAATAACGATATATAAAAAGTATAGTGTTCATCCAATTCTATAAACATTCTTGTTTCGGGTTTTAGAGTTACCCCAAATATTCATCCCGTTCATCGGTTCATCCTTTTAATACGTCCCGTTTTTTTAAAAAAACTAGAAGATAAAATGATGGTTTATGGAACAGTAAGGAACTTATCTGTCTTTCAGAACCAAAATTAAATGCAACTAGAAAGTGTTTTAGAAACTAGAAGGGTAGGTAGCTCAATCAGTTATTTTCATGTTGATATCTTTCAAAATAAACATTTTTATAGGCAAAGGTTTTTAAAAAAATATTGCATGCTTAAAAGTTTGGTTATTTTCAAACTCGCATAAAAAAAGCTTATTTTGAAAGATATCAACATGAAAATACCCTTTAGTGATTGAGTTACTCTTCCAGTTTCTAAAACCCATTGACGTTTTTCGGAATTTTGTGCCTGAAAGACAGTTCGAGAGGCGTTTACACTTTAAAATCACGTTAAAGGTGTTAAGAAGCACAAAAAACTCTTTTGTGAGTATTTCATATTCTCTAATTTGAACCAAAAATCGAAAATATTTGTCCATAAAGTTAAAAAAAAATTGTTAATTTTCAAACTGCATTAAAAAGTTGAAATAAAAATCGTCTTTAGTAACTAAGTTACTCTTCTAGTTAATAAAAACACTTAGAAATATTGAGTATTCTTTTGATTATTAGCCAAACTAAGTCAAACCACAGACAAGCGACTTTTAAGTGCTCAAGATGGACTGCAAAAAGTGGTCGAAACATCAACTGGGTCCAGCTGTATTGTGGCTGACTATGGAAAGCGTTGTGAACACCACTTCACAACCACTAGTTGTCGTTTTCGACCACTTTTTGAAGTCTGTCTCATCTCGAGCGCTAAAAGTCACTAGATTGTAGGCACCGTTAGGTTAGGGGCTAATTGTGGCTCATAATCAAAAGAATTTCTAAACATTTTTCTTTAGAAGTTGTTTCTCGAAACGCAGATTATCATGTTTTTTTTATATTGATATTAAATAAAAAAATTTTGAAACATGCTGTATATATGGCTATTTAAACTGGAATTGTATTAGGTGTCAGTCAGGTGGTGAGGCTTGCCCCACCTCCTCCTCCTCCTTGTTTTTCCTCCCTTCTATTTTGATAATAGTCTGATAGGTGAGCGCTAAGGGGCGAGCAAGGAAAAGGAATGAGGAAGCTACAAAAGAAAAACTGAAAACTATTTTTCGGGGGTCCTGTTTTTGAACCACTTTTTCATGCACCTCATACAAAATATATATAAAAGGGGAACCTTTTCTTTGTAATCAAACTTAAAAATAGAAAAATTCAAAGCTTTTTTCTTTTCTTAAATGTCTTTTAAATCGATTACGTAATTGATAAATAGAATTGAGAAAAAATGTGTTGATTAGAAATCAGAGTAGAGAGAGAGAGAGAGAAAGGACAATGGCTCAATAGATTGTTCTATTATTATCATCATTATTATTGTTATAAGAAGTGATTTTTCAGTTTTGAATCATTCAATTGGAAACCTTTAATTAGGATCATCTTCATCTTTTTGTGTTTATGGGTGGAAAGAGGGAGGAGACTAGAAAGATTCACCGTCTATTTATTATTATTTTATATCATAGAATGGATATATATCCTTTATTACACGCGTCTTCTATGAGGTTCTTAACCTTTTTTTTTTTTGAAAAAAAATTTCACGCTTCAAATACGATTACGAAGCAAACCACAAACACGAAACAAAGATATAAATTTATAAAGGTAAATCAACTCCACGTTAGAATTGAAAAAAAAAACGCCAAAAATGAGCAAAGAATCGTCTGCTTTCTGAAACTAGAAGGAAGAAATCTTGCCAAGGAGGACGGCACAGAGGTGAATCTCTTACGGCACAGAGGTGAATCTCTTACGGCACAGAGGTGAATCTCTTACGGCACAGAGGTGAATCTCTTACGGCACAGAGGTGAATCTCTTACGGCACAGAGGTGAATCTCTTATGGCACAGATTAAAAAAGTTATACAGAAGAGAAACTCGATCATTTTTCTGTGACCGAGTTTCCTCTGCGCATGTGCGGCGGCAGCACATAATTTCATTGAAGTTTCTCTTTGTTTTGGGCGCCGCCATTTTGAAACAGGGGAATGACAAATTCTTCATAGGAAGCTGGGTTTACACGAAGAAAAGAGCTTCAGAAGAGCAAAATGAAGAGAGAAACTAGAAAGTGTTTTTTAGAAACTAGAAGGGCAGCTCAATCAGTTAAGGGTATTTTCATGTTTAATATCTTCAAACTCGCATAAAAAGTTTATTTTGAAACATATCAAACATGAAAAAAATGATTAATATGAAAATACACTTAAACGATTAAACTACCCTTCTGGTTTCTAAATCACATTCAGTATTATATTCTCTTCATTTTGCACCTGAAAGACAGAATAATCAACAGTGCGAGAGGCGTTTACGCTTTAAACGAAAATTTTGAACGTTTTATTAGTTTTTGCATCCGTCTTTCTGCGTGAGGAGGCGTCTTGATTCAGCGCCAAACCTGAATAAGGTCGAAATTTGAGTTAACGCCAAGAATTTGGCGTTTATTCAAATGAGCGTTTATTTCCAATGGGTATTTGTTCAGTTTTGCGCTCATTCTAATTGGCGTTTGTTCAATTTCGTACTTGGTGGCGCGTATTCAATTTGGCACCTGATTTAGCGCCACCTTCTGAGTAAAGGAGTTATTTAAGACTTATAATATAATTATATATACAAGGTGCCATTGTTCTGTCAACGTAATCTTAAGTAATTTAATCGTCTTGTTAGTTAAATATTACACCAGTTGTTAAATCAGTGTATAAATCCATTTGGTTGGTGTCATCCTATTTAAGTGTCATTGGACAGAATGATGATTCATGGGTAGGGGGGGAGGTGGAGGAGGATGGAATAATATAAACATATTATAGAAAGTAAATATAGGTGGCAGGTGGATTACATGATGTTAAGGTTAATTTGTGGTTCTAATGGGAACGTTTTGGATGACAAGAGTTTAGAGAAGAAAAAAAAGATTGATGGGTTTTAGTCTTGTGTTTTGGGTGGCGCACTGATCAGGCGCCAAATTGAATAAACTCCCAACCCCGTCAATAGGCAATTAGAAATCGGGACAAACAGAAGTTGGCTCCGCCTTTTTTATGACGACCGGCAACTTCTAAATGGTTGGTTATGTAGTCTGACGTTACATGCTGCACCCATTTCAACGTCGAACCACACAACAAACCAATTAGAAGTTGCCGGTCGTCATAAAAAGGGCGGAGCTAACTTCTGTTTGTCTCGATTTCTAATTGCATGTACCCCATCATAACAAGATTTAGTAAGCCCACCAGAAACTAAAAAGTTACCATTTATAGCCTCTAAGTGGGGTGTTGGGCAAGATGGATGCATTGGATTTTCCATAGGCTTCTATGTTAAAATCTCGTCTGTCTGAGAGAGGTGTACTGAACAGGAAAATGGCGGTTGTCAATTATTCTGGGGTGAAATAAATATAAACGCGAAAATACTACTGTTTCTGCAATTGTTTCTAGTTTCTTATACCTTGTACACATGTTTCATGAGTTAAATGAATTCAAATTAAATGTGTTTAGGTGAATTATACGGAATCCAGTTAAGGACATGAACCAAATAAAAATCGACTTTATTATTAATATTTTAAATTGAAATACTAAATCAACATTTTTTGTCAATAGTTTATCTAATTATATTTAAGTTAATTAACTTAATATTTTCAGATTATTAACTGAATAAATCGAATTCGACATATTGTTTGTCCTTCACGGGGCTCTGTAGAACACGTTTATTATTTAAATGCGTTTAAATTATCAGGTGTGTACCAGGTATAACACAAGCTGAATAAAATCCCACTGAATTTCACTTTTTAAGGCATTTATTTAGCAGAAGCGTCATACAAACTCGTAATATATCGTTCAGTGATTCTGATATTATATTTCTAATTTCTGTTTTCTTTCCCAGCGTGTTTGATTCTTCCCTTATACCTAGTACACACCTGATAATTTAAATGCATTTAAATAATAAACGTGTTCTACAGAGCCCCGTGAAGGACAGACGAACAATATGTCGAATTCAATTTATTCAGTTAATAATCTGAAAATATTGAGTTAATTAACTTAAATCTAATATATAAACTATTTACATTAAACTATTGATTTAGTATTTTTCAATTTAAAATATTAATAATTAAAGTCAATTTTTATTTGGTGTTCATGTCCTTAACTGAATTCCGTATAATTAACCTAAACACATTTAAGTTGAATTCATTTAACTCATGTGTCTGTACAACAAGGTATAAGAAAAACGACATTATATTTAAGTCGTATTTTGTTGACTTGTTGGTTAAAAGAATGAGTTATTTGTTGAAGTACTTTTCAAAGTGTCGTTTTATCTTTATTGACGTTAAGTAACGACAGTTCTGTTGATGCCAAAATTGAGTTTAGTTGGATTTTTTTTTTTTTTTTGGATGAATGAAATGCAGCTGGTTTATATGGAATGTGATGATTGGTTGAATACAAACATATCTTAACCCAACCATCAGAGTGGAAAATTTAAATCATGTCAATTGTATGGAATCACTAGTCAATGTGTACAGATTGAGAGAGCGAAGGAACCGCCAAATATTGAACCCATTTACAGTTGCAGAATATTGTAATTGGAAACTTCGTGACGTCAAAGGGGTTGGAAAAAAAAAGGCTGGTCCTCTTCATTATTCTGATTTCCATAAGTAAAAATTAAGAAGAAATGGAACGTGTTTTAGAAACTAGAAGGGTAGCTCAATCACTTTAAATTATTTTCATATTGCTGCTATCTTTCAAAGTAAACTTTTTATGTCCCTAAAATGTGTATTTTGAAAGATATAACATGAAAATACTATTAAGTGATTCAGATACCATTCACTTTGAAAATTAAGAGATACTTAAATATGTTTTAGAAACTAGAAGGGTAGCTTAATTACTTAAGGGTATTTTCATGTTGCTATCTTTCAAAGTAGGCTTTTTTGTCCATAAAATGTGTATTTTGAAAGATGAACATGAAAATACTACTTCAGCTACCATTCTAGTTTCGAACACACTTTTAAAATTAAAATAGTTGAAAGTGTTTTAGAAACTAGAAGGGTAGCTCAATCACTATTTTCGGATATTTTCATGTTTTTTGATATCTTTTAAAATAAGCTTTTTATGTCAATTTGAAAATGATCCAACTTTATTTTTAAATTTTTGTCTATAAAAACTAAACAATATATTTTGAAAGATTGACCAAATCTAAATACAATAAACGTGTTCTACAGAGCCCTGTGAAGGACAAACAAACAATATGTCGAATTCAATTTATTCAGTTAATAATCTCAAAACTATTGAGTTAATATTTAAATATAAATATATAAACTATTGACGTTAAAATATTGCTTTAGTATTTTCAATTTTTAAAATATTAATAATTAAAAGTCAATTTTTTATTTGGGTTCATGCGTCCTTAACTGGATTCCGTATAATTCACCTAAACACATTTAGACACACACACACACACACAGAGATATGAATTACATAAGGAGATAAATAAAGAATTGAAAACAGTGTTTTGTAATAATTGTATTTATTTAACCTTAAGTCACTTTCACATTGGCTTTTCTCCAAAAGAAACGTTCAAAGTTGTGAATTTTAAACAACAACAAAAAAAAAATGTGAAAGTTTTCAGCTGTTTTTTTTTTTTAATTTGGGGTCCAAATTCAAGAAGGGGAAAACCTCATACTTGAAATTTTTAACTTTTGAATGAAGTTTGTTAACTACAGTTATAAATAGGGCTCGGATTTTTATACAATTGTATTCAAGGAAACTGTTTCTCAATTTGTGGCCCAAGAGCCAATAATTGTGAAGTAAACAATCTCGTTTAAATCAACCAACAATTTCTTTTTTAATCCAAAACACTGGTTAGAGGCTAGAACTAAACAATGGTTAATAATTTATAGTAAACCAGAGTTCTAGCCTCTCTAACGAGCCTTTTTTTTTGAAATGATAATTGCAGTTGCTCTAATGATGATGATGATTATTACACAGTTGGCCCATGGGCCACAAATTGAGAGACATTTGCTTTATATTGCATAAATATCCGAGCCCTAGTTATAAACTAGAAAAGTCACAAAAATCTACCCATTGATAAGTTTTTTTTCTTCTTCTGTTGTGTTGAAATTTTACTACGAAAGTTCAATTTGAAGTTCAAGTTCCAAGTGTTTTTTTTTTAATCTTGAATTTTTTGAGCCCTTGGTCCTTGGCATTGAAAAACGTTATTCTTACTCTAATCTTGTGTCCTATTTCCTCAATTTTAATATTGAGTCCTATTTTATAATTTAAAAACACTCCCTCTAGTGGCCTCTTCTTACATCCTCTTTCCCCTTGTAATCTGTTAGTTGTTTTTTTTCTTTCCATGAATTGAATGATTGAAGAGACAGGCAATTAGAAAACGGGATGAACTTCAGTTGGCTCCGCCCTTGTTTTGACGAACGCAACTTCTAATTGGTTGGTTATGTGGTCTGACGTCACATGCTCCGCCCCTTTTCAACGTCGAACCACACAACAAACCAATTAGAAGTTGCCGTTCGTCATAAAAAGGGCGTAACCCACTTCTGTTCATCCCGTTTTCTAAATTGCCTGTAAAAATGTATTGAATTTTGAAGATTCACTAGCGGGTTTTCAAATTGCCTAGGCAACTTGCACATTGGCTGATTTCGCAGATTGACAGTAACATATACACTGTATACTAAGATGAATTTCGTAGAATTGGAATTTCATTTCCGACTGAGTGAAAGTGAGAGAGAGAGAGAGAGAGAGTAGAGAATGAGTGAGTGAAAGCAATAGGGAAGGTCGTTCGGAAATGACCCTGGTTGGAATTGAGATTGGATTGTTAGATGACGCACTGAATAACTTCCACTGACGTCACACACACAAACACAGCGCAAATGGAATCCAATGTCCCTCTTCTCTCTCTCTCTCTCTCTCTCTCTCTCTCTCTACCTTGTCTACCTTCAATTTGATGAGAATTGGTTTCAACCAAACACGTGAGTCATTTAATTATAGACAAACATAAATGAATGAGAGAAGAGAAACAACAGCAGAAAAAAAAGACAAAATTTCGAATTGTCAATTTCATTTGTGGGATTTTTTTACAATTGTGAACACACAAGTGTGTCTGGTGTTTAAATGTAAAAACTAAACCCGAGGCTAATTTGGGATAAAGGAGGAGGAGGCGTGTGTGTGTCCCCACCCACAATCTGTGTGGATATGAAGTTTGCACTTCAGGTTTGTTTTGTTTTTTCATTTATTTAGAAATATTTAAACAATTTTTTAAAAGTCTCACATTATTAATGGCATTTAATTGAATCTTATTCTTATACCTAGTACACGCACCTGATAATTTAAATGGGTTTAAATAATAAACGTGTTCTACAGAGCCCTGTGAAGGACAAACAAACAATATGTCGAATTCAATTTATTCAGTTAATAATCTGAAAATATTGAGTTAATAAAAACTATTGACAAAATATTGATTTAGTATTTCAATTTAAAATATTAATAATAAAAGTCAATTTTTATTTGGTGTTCATGTCCTTAACTGGATTCCGTATAATTCACCTTAAACACATTTAACTCATGTGTGTACAAGGTATTAAGGTCGTTTTAAAGTGTAAAACGGCCCTCAAAACTATGATTATTCAGTTTTTCAGGCAAAAAATTAAGAGAAACTTGAAGGATTAGCTCTCAATTATTTAAGGATATTTCCATGGTTATCTTTCAAAATAAACTTTCTATTTAAATTTAAAAATGACCCAACTTTAAGTAGAATTTTTTTTTTAATTTTTGGGGTTTTAAAAAGTTTATTTTGAAAGTTATTCATCATGTAATTATAGGCTACCCTTCTAGTTTCTAAAACACATTCAAGTTTCTCCAAAATTTGCTCTTCAGAAAGACAAAATCAGCTGTTCAATGAACCATCTTAAAAGAAACTTGAAAGTGTGTTAGAAACTAGAAGGGTAGCTCAATCACTTAAAGATGTTTCTAAACTATGAAGTTTTGATATCTTTCAAAATAAAACTTTTTAAGTTAGACCCAACTTAAAAATTTAAGCAGACCATATTTTAATTTTTGGTCTTTAAATAGTTTATTTTGTAAGTTATTTAACATGTGATTATTGTTATCCTTCTAGTTTCTAAAACACTTTCTAGTTTCTATTAAGTTTTGCTCTTCAGAAAGACAATCAGTTTGAAATGAAAATCAGCTGTTCAATGAACCATTTTAAAAAGAACCTTGAAAGTGTTTTAAAAACTAGAAGGGTAGCTCAATCACTTAAAGATGTTTCTATGTTATGAAGTTGAGATATCTTTCAAAATAAACTTTTTATGTAAGTTTGAAAATGATCCAACTTTAAGCAGACGATATTTTTTTAAATTTTTGTCTTATGAAAAGTTTATTTTGAAAGATAACAACATGAATGAAAATACGTCTAAAGTGATTGAGCTACTCTTCTAATTTGTAATAAACTTTCAAGATTAAGGGAAACTTGTTAGTGTTTTAGAAACTAGAAGGGGTAGCTCAATCACTTTAGACGTATTTTCATTATGTTGATATCTTTTTAAACTTTTGTTTTTTTTTAAAGTTTATTTTGAAAGATAACAACATGAAAATAGTAATAAATGATCCAGCTACTATTCTAGTTTCTTACACTTTTCAATCTCTCCTTAGTTGTGTTGCATGTGAAACTTGAGAATAATCATAGTTTCTATAAAAAAAAACCTCAACTGTTCATAGAACATCTTAATTTTCTTACAAATTTTGATTTTCTTGAAAAAAAAATATATCTGTTCTGATAAAACCGGAAAGTGGAATTTTGTCCAGATTTTTTTTTTCGCCGGTGGAAATTTTCTACATTGTGTTTTGGATATTTTCATACAATTGTAATGTTTGAAATGGAGGGTGGAAAAAAAGTCCCCATGTTTTATTTCCTCTCTAAAAAAAGAAACCACAAATTGACGTGTGTGGGTGGATTCAAACTACTGAATAATTACAATATTTAAGACTCATTAGAAGGAACTTTTTTTTTGTTGTGTATTTAATTAAACACCTTTTTTCCCTCTCTCCCTCCCCCCTTTCTGGCTTTCCATCCTCACATTTCAGATGAGATAATTCAGGTTTAGATGATGAGGAGTCATTGTCAGGTCTTTATGAGTCTCACTGAAGGGACCAAGCCCCCCTTTTGACGTCACTTGAGTTTATTCATTTTGAAAGATACTTTCAATGAAACAAGGGGGGGGGGGGGGAAAGACCCAAAAGAACTTTTGAAAGTTGAGTTTGTGTTTTAGAACCTCAGAAGCACTCCTAGAGAGCCAGAAGCACTCCTAGAGAGCCAGGAGCACTCCTAGAGAGCCAGGAGCACTCCTAGAGAGCCAGGAGCACTCCTAGAGAGCCAGGAGCACTCTAGGAGAGCCATAAAAACTACTGGGGACTCCGAGTGATGAAGCAAGTGCCAAATTTGAACTGGCACCATATAGAAACACTTCCAAAAAAAAATTAACATTTGTATAATTTGGCACTTTTTCTAATTGGGTACTTCTTTGGTGCTAGATCAGCGCCACTAAAAACCTATAAAAAGATGAATTTTTTTTTTGTTAAAGAAAATGTACTAAAAATGGAATAACTTCAAAAGCAAACGGTGTAATGTTTTACACATTTACACTTTACTTTAATTAACATTAAAAAAACTGTAATAAATGGCGAATTTTTACGTATTTTTTTATTTCAAAATTTTAATTATTTTTTCTTCGCAAATTTTTACGAAACAAAATTTATTAAAAAATCTTCCAACAATTCTTAATTAGTTATTCCATTGTTATTTTATGTTTGTTTATTTTTATTAAGAGAGAAAAGAAAGAATATGAAGGGGGAAAATTTGTATATTTAAAAAAAACCGGAAATGGGTAATTTCACGGGTCTATTGATGACCTAAACACACTCAAAAATGGGAAGGACCCTATTGTCCAACATATTCCCCCGTCTCTCTTCCCGCCCTCTAATCTTATACAACAATACACAATTGAAGTGTTTCAATGAGGAGGAGAAGAAGAGATAAAAACCACCTTTTTCTCTCTCGTTTAATCCATTCTTCAGTGAATCAGTCACTGGTATCTTTTCATGGTTTTATAACCATTGTTCTGATGACATACTCAGTCTTTGGAGCTCTGAGCCTTTTTTTTTAAGGCTTTGTCCAATAAAAACCTCAGCAAACTCAAGAGGGGGAAACTTGTCACTTGAACTTAAGCTTGAATCCGTTAAACAAGGTTTCCACTAAGGGTACGCACACATGCAGGCAAACGAATTTGGTCGAACCCAGGCATGTGAAGACACAGACAATTAGAAAACGGGATGAACAGAAGTTGGCTCCGCCCTTTTTATGACGACCGGCAACTTCTAATTGGTTTGTTATGTAGTCTGACGTCTCATGCTTTCCGCCCTTTTCAACGTCGAACCACACAACAAACCAATTAGAAGTTGCCAGTCGTCATAAAAAGGGTGGAGTCAACTTCTGTTTGTCCCGATTTCTAATTGCCTGTTGTAAAGACAGGGAGATACAGTCGTTTGCTCCGCCCTTTTATGAGCGTCAGAACAAATATCAACGAATTGGAAATTGAAATGGGCGGCGCATGTGACGTCAAACCCCATAAACCAATTAGAAGTTTCTGTTCCTCATAAAAGGGGAGGAGCAAATGGCTATATCTTACTGTCTTTACTTGTGTCCGCATTCATCAAACTGCTTGGTGCCAATGACAGGCAGTTGTAACCAGTACTGGAATTCCGGTTGCCCCGCCCTTTTATGACATCAGACCAAGTAACAAACCAATTAGAAATTGATGACGCTCATAAAAGGGCGGGGCAAACGAAATCTTTAGTGCTGGGCAGAACTGCCTGTGTGTCAATGGACTTTGCTTCATTATTACGCGGAAGACCTTCCAACGAAACACCCTTTAATGTACCGACTGGTGACCGAATAGTAGCCCCAAGGCCAACGAATACGTTGGGTGTGGTTCGTTACTAACTTACTACATACACACTATAGACCAATGACATCGTTGATTGCCGTGCTATGGCCTAGTGTGTACGCACCCTTAGAAGGAAAAAACCCTGTTTTATTGAAAGTGTTTTAGAAACTAGAAGGGTAGACGAATCACTTAAGCATATTTTCATGTTGTGATATCTTTCAAAATAAACTTTTTAAAGACAAAATATAATCTGCTTAAAGTTGGGTCGTTTTCAAACTGACGTAAAGTTTATTTTGAAAAATTATTAATTATGTAATCAACATGAAAAAAATACCCTTAAGTGATTTATTTTTTAAAATACTTTGAAATAGTCTCTTCATTTTGCTTCTTGAAAGACACAGAACTAACCAGGAGGCCTCATTACATAAGGGCAATATGACTGTCATATGATAGTAAATTGTCATATCTAGTTCATAACCTTGTACTACTACTCCTTCTAGTTTTTAAAACGCCTTCAAGTTTCTATTAATTTTTGCTATTCTGAAAGACAGAAATAACCAGAATTTTAATGATAGACTACGGTTAAGTCACGCTTTTCAGTCTTTGTAAAAACTACAAACGCGTCTATCTTGTAATTATGACAAACTTCAACATTTACAATAAACACGCACATGTACAAAAAAAAAACATCCTCCTCCTCCTCCTCCTCTGTTTGTTGTATTTTTTTGTTGCTAACGGGTGTGTTCCACCGCAAACAAAGACGAGGGTTGGAAGTGGAGGCTAGCAGTGCTTCTAGCTAATTGGGGAAATTAAATTTCCTTCCCAATATTGGTAGTCATTTGTTTAGTTAATTGGAGGTGGAAGATGTTTATTTGGTAAGTCACCTTTCACACATATTACTGTGATAGAATCGAATAGGTAGTCTCTACCTCCAGCCCTCGTCTTTTGAGCTTGGGGGCCGACATTGAAGAAAGTCGTGTACGAGATTCACAAGGTTTACCGAGATTCACTGATTCACAAACGGTTTACCGAGATTCACTGATTCACAAACGGTTTACCGAGATTCACTGATTCACAAAAGGTTTACCGAGATTCACTGATTCACAAAAGGTTTACCGAGATTCACTGATTCACAAAAGGTTTACCGAGATTCACTGATTCACAAAAGGTTTACCGAGATTCACTGATTCACAAAAGGTTTACCGAGATTCACTGATTCACAAAAGGTTTACCGAGATTCACTGATTCACAAAAGGTTTACCGAGATTCACTGATTCACAAAAGGTTTACCGAGATTCACTGATTCACAAAAGGTTTACCGAGATTCACTGATTCACAAAAGGTTTACCGAGATTCACTGATTCACAAACGGTTTACCGAGATTCACTGATTCACAAACGGTTTACCGAGATTCACTGATTCACAAAAGGTTTACCGAGATTCACTGATTCACAAAAGGTTTACCGAGATTCACTGATTCACAAAAGGTTTACCGAGATTCACTGATTCACAAAAGGTTTACCGAGATTTACTGATTCACAAAAGGTTTACCGAGATTCACTGATTCACAAACGGTTTACCGAGATTCACTGATTCACAAACGGTTTACCGAGATTCACTGATTCACAAACGGTTTACCGAGATTCACTGATTCACAAATGGTTTACCGAGATTCACTGATTCACAAAAGGTTTACCGAGATTCACTGATTCACAAAAGGTTTACCGAGATTCACTGATTCACAAAAGGTTTACCGAGATTCACTGATTCACTGTTTAAGATTCATTTCTAATGTCGCCCCCCCCCCCCCTTTTTTTTTGGCAGTTGGATCCAGCACATACTATTAGTTTCCCCCGCCCCTTTTCTAAGTGGTTGATATTTGGTCTGATGCTCGTGAAAGGGCGGGGCAAACAATGTTCTGGAGCCAAAAGCCTACCCCCCCCCCCTGTTATAGAGTATAGAAAAAAACAGGCAAAATAAATGGCACATTAATTCTACTACAGTTGACCACCACAAACAAGATTTTTTTTACAAAATAAAACAGTTCTCTCTGAAGTGTTGATATGAAAATCACTCAACCATACTTCCTTTATGTTTTTTATATTTATCCACCGTCCATTTTTTTTAAAGCGTTGATTAATTCTCTTTTTATAAAAAAATATATGAAAAAGGGGGGGGGGGGTTAGGGGTAGGGAAGTAAAGGGGAGAATATTGGCTTTAGGGGGTGAGGTGAGTAGTAACTTATTACAATGAGAGAAATTCACACAAAAATAAGTTCATAACTTGTTTTTGTTTTATATATTTTTTAATATGAGATAGAGAATGAGAAAAACTAATTAAAACTTGTGAGTTTTGTGTGACACACGTTGTGATAAGTTTCCTCTCAATTTGTGAGAAATAATTAGAAGAGAAAGAAGAAAAAAAGTTAATTAACGTTATTTGGATGAAAAGAAAGGAAGACTTTTTTTTATTATAAAAATGGCTCTCAGTTTGTGAGAGACTTGTCTTAAAAAGCTGTTGCTTTTATGGTTTGACCCTTTTATTTTTTGTCTTTTTGGCCAAATGAACCTTTTTCCGACATTCCGAAAATAGTTTTTATTTGTGCCAAAAAAGGAGAAGAGAATTCTTTAAATTGTTTTAGTTTGCTTTTCATTTTTCTTCTTCTACTTCAAAACTTTAGCAAAATTCTACAATATTCTACTTTCGAAATCTTTCAAAATGAGCTTTTTTTTATGTGAGTTTCATAATTGCCTAACTTTTAAGCAGACGACTCTTAGAAAGATAATTTTTTTTAAATTTTGTTTATAAGTTTATTTTGAGTTCTCTTCCTTTCTAGTTTTCTAAAAACACTTTCTAGTTACTTTTAATTTGTATGGCAAGTTCGAATTCCATGTTTGCGGGGTTTTTTAAAGTTGAATCAAAATGTGAAACAGAAATAAATTTTTTTGAAAAGTTTTAACTGGGGGGGGGGGGGGGGGAGTTTGCGACAAAAACACAACAAAAACGCCAGAAAAAAAAGCTGATTTTGAAAAATAAAACAAAATTGAAACAACTGTCAACGGAACTCAGGACAAAACTACAATAAACCTGTGACACAACACAAACAAATTTGGGTATTGTTTTATTTGTTTTGTTGTTGTTTTAATGGCGATAGCCTTGTTTTCATGGCGATAGTTCTATCGCGAGAGTAGCTTTCATGAAAGTTGTGATAGTTCACTCTCACGATAGCAACTGTCTACACGTGTTGAAGACTAGCGTTAGCCCATTAGAATTTGCAGAGCGCATGCGCATTACCATCTTATCGTTTTATATAGGATAACGAGAGTAGGTGCACGCTAGCAGTACCATCTATTGTTTCCATTGGTGATCAATAGATTGCGCTGCTAACGCAAATAATATATATTTCCTATATAAAACGATAAGATGGCAATACGCATGCGCTCTGCTAATACTAATGGGCTAACGCTAGTGTCTTGAAGTCACGTGATAGTCCTGTCACTCTTGTCTACTTCACTAGATATGTTTGACTCAGTTAAGTTAACAACAGTGTTGCCTCTCCCTCCAGAAGCCAAATTTCCCTACAAAGTGGATATTTGTCCCTACAAAGCGGTCTCTCAACAACTATTACTATTACGACAGTACTATCAACTATCTAGTCAAACCGAGATAGTTGTGATAGTGCTATCGCAACAGTGTGATAGTGACTATCATTTTGTCTTCACGATGATAGTTCTCGCGATAAGTTGCTCTCATGACAGCAACTATCGTGAAAACTATCATCGTGGAAACAGGGCTTATAACTGTCCACAACTGCATAGACAGAGTTGACAAAATGTTGCGTAATACCGAGGCAAAACACAAACCTTTTGATGTTTACCGACTTTTTATGAAATTGCAAACAAATCAAAACATAAAAGTTGTAAAATTGTCGCCAACTTGTCTCGAAACATTCAAGTTTCTGTTTCGTTTGTTGTTTGTTAGCTTTGATTTTGTGGATTCAGCTTCTTAAAAACTTAGAAAATTGGGTCGTTTTAAAAACTGGCATAAAAAGTTTATTTTTGTTAAAATATCAACAAAATAAACTACTTTTAGGTGATTCTTCTAGTTTTTTACAATAAATTATCAGATTTGATCAGAAAGTTTAAGCTGTTAAAACAAAAGTAGGAAATTTTCTTTTTAGGTATTTTCTAAAAATTATTTTCGTAACCTTTTTTTTCTTCTTTTTCAAGTGTATGTATGACCCATTTTCCATTGACCTGCAACAGAAGAACAAGAGAATTATTAACAATTTGACATAAACATTTTTTTTTCTTCTATTTAATTAGCAACCAACATGGAGGTATTGGGGTGAAGAAAAGACTGAAGGCGCCGTTTACACTGTTTATCTGAAGAAAGTTCGATACTTCAATCCCAACAAAAGCATAAACAATGTAACCCCTTTTTTTTTTTTTTTTCTCTTTCTGTATTTTTCCCACTTGTTTGACCTTTTTTGATCTCATTATCGTTTATTTTAAAGGATTCTGACGATGAAATAGCCCACCTGGAGTGGGAAACAGTCAGAGTACGGATGGTAAAAGCAGGAACTCTTGAAAAATTAGTCGAAAGTTTAGCTACAGATACGGGCGAATTGGAATCGAGTTATGTCAACGTGTTTCTGGCTACGTATCGTACTTTCGCTAGTACGGAACAGGTTCTTTCGTTACTTCTGGACAGGTATAAAAGGTTGGACGGTGACGATGATCAGCAGCTGCTTAAAGATGGAGATTTCAGAGAACAGTTGAGAAAGTGAGAGGCCAAATTCCGGTTTTTTTTTTACAATTTTTACGATGGAAGTTAACCTTCGAAGTTTTTTTTTTTATATATAGAACGATAAGACTTCTGTTGTCCGTTTGGCTCGATACATATCCGGATGACTTTAAAGCTCCTCCGAAATACGGTTGCATTCAACAGATGCTTGACTTTGCGAGTAATCACATATCGGACAACGAGTTGCAACTCAGAATCAGGCATAAGTTGGAGAAGTTCGCCAAAGAAGAGGACAATAAACGGAATGGTACGATTACTTCGAACTTCTACGGCATTTTCCGAGATTTTTCTTCTTCTTCTTCTTCTATTTGTGTTCGAGATTTGAGATCTTAAAAAAGAAATACTTGTAGGTTTTCTTGACGAAAAACAACTTGGTAAAGAATTTCAAAGATAATATATTTGAAATTAGGAGGAATTACTGATTTTCATAGTTTTCATAGATTTGGACTAAATGGTCCCTCTGCCACACAGGCCCTCTGGTGCTGCTTGCAGAGTAATTATTCAAATTCAAATAGTTACACAGGTTGAAAATAAACTTTTTATAACAATTTGAAAAGTTAGAAAGTGTAAACGCCAATTGAGCAAATGTGATTCTGTCGTTCAGAAGCAAAATGAATGTGTTTTAGAAACTAGAAGAGTAATTCAATCATTTAAGTGTTGTTTTCATGTTGATATCTTTCAAAATAAGCTTTTTGTGTGCGGGTTGGAACATACAGGCGACTTTTGAAAGACCTTTCGGCGACAAAATAGTCGAATGTCGTGGGGAAAAACACCAACCTTGGCACACGAGCGACTTTAAATTAAAAGTCGCCTGTGTGCCAAGTTTGGCGTCTTTTCATAGAAAGTACATTGAGATGACAACTGCGCGACTTTTTGTTTGTGGGAAAAGTATTTCAAAAGTCGTCGGAGTTTGACGTTTTGTTTATATAAAAAGTTTATTTTGAAAGATTTCATTACAGAAATAATTAAATGATTCAGTTGCAGTTCTACTTTCTAAGATACTTTCTCATTAAAAAAAATTCTTTAAACATGTTTCGTGACGACAATGAAATAAAATTCTGGTTAATTCCACATTTTAACAAAAACACATTAAGAAAATCTTGAAGTGCTTTAGAGACTAGAAGGGTAATTCAGTCATTTAAGGGTAATTTTTTATGTTGATATCTTTCAAAATGAACTTTTTATGTCAGTTTGAAAATAACTTTTAAAAATAAAATGTCTAAAAAGTTAAATTTTGAACGATATCAATATGAAAATGCTATGAAGTGATTTAGCAACCTTTCTAGTTTCTGAAAGACAGTTAATTTCTCTTTAAAATGTAGGATTAACATCAGATTTATGAAATTCAGCTGTTGTTGAAATATTTTAAAACACACTTTGCCTTCTCTTTTTTTTTCTTCCTGACATTTTGCAGCTGTGATACATTACGATCTGAAAGACGATATGAAATGCAAGAGTCCTTCATCGTCGCCAGGAAGTGAATCTTCCGTTCTAGATCACTCGACAGATACATTTGCCGAGCAGTTGACTTATATCGACTCTGTAAGCGAATCAAATACGATGACGTAAAGGTTGAATCGCATTTTTAAACACTTTAATTTAACAGGAACTGTTCAAGAAAGTGGCTCCTCACCATTGTCTCGGTTCGGTCTGGTCGAGACGAGACAAATCTAAGGGTAGCACGGCAACCTCGGTCGTTGTTACTGTAGATCAGTTTAATGCCGTTTCGTATCGAGTCATTTCGAGTATTCTTATGGATTCCGACATGAAGACGAACGTCAGAGCCAAGATTATTACGAAATGGATCGATATCGCTCAGGTAGTTTTTTTAATTTACTTTCTTTTTTTTTTTAACTAATTCGATCTTTAGAGCTCGCTTGTCTTTTGTTTTATTCTAGAAACTAAGAGTTCTGAAGAACTTTTCATCTCTGAAAGCGATAATATCTGGATTACAGTCAAATCCTGTTTACAGGTTGCGTAAAACGTGGTTGGTAGTTCAGAGAGAGAAAGTTGAATTGTTTAATGAACTAGCGAGGATATTCAGCGAAGAAAATAATCAGATGACGTGTAGAGAACTTCTGATGAAGGAAGGAACGGCAAAGGTTGCTTCAAACGTTGGCGAGAACGATCGACATCTTCAGAAAGTCATTCAACGGCAGTTCTCCAACGGAATGGTTAGAATTTACTCTTTTAAGACGGATTGACGTTGGCGAACGTGAACGTTTAAGAACACTTCACAGTGAAAACGTCTCTTAGAACTTAATTTGCAATTTTTAAATCAACATTTACGAAGAAACTTGAGTGTTTTAGATACTAGAAGAGTAATTAATATCACTTTAAAATAGTTTCGGAATAGATGAATTTCGAAACTGTTTATTCTGTCTTTCAGAAGAGCAAAATTAAGAGAAACTAGAAAGTGTTTTTAGAAACTAGAAGGGTAGTTCAATCACTTCAGGATATTTTCATGTTGTCATCTTTCAAAATGAACTTTTTATGGCCGAAAATTAAAAAAATATATGCTGTCGGCTTAAGGTGGATTTACATCGGAAGTAACATTGCTAAAAACACGTGTTATTAACAATGTTTTTAACAAATATTAAAAATCGGCTTATAAAATGTTAATTTTTGTTATCAACATTTGTTGGTTAAGATTTGCTATTAACATTATTAAAAGTCTGTAGAAATGTTAATAACATTTTGCTATTAACTTTTGTTAATAATATTTGCTTTCTGCATTCGTTACTTTTTCCATTAACATGTCGATAATATTGTTGCTAACTTGTTAATAGCTGAAGTTTTGCGATCGCTCTGGATGCGGTCCAGATCAAAGGATGTTGATAACAAAATGTTACAAGCAAGTTTTTTCTGTTGTCAACACTTAATAACATTCTACTCGTGGATCAGTTTGCTAACATGCTATTAACATTTTTGTCAAAAACATTATTAGCATTTTGTTATTGATATTCACCCAAACAGTCAAAAATGGTTAATTACCATAGTTGTTATTAACATTTTACTACTAACAGTGTTTGTGCTATTTATTTGGTGTAAAGCCACTGGATGTGACATTGCTTAAATTTTATTGATAAAAAAATGTTACTAACAAGTTAATTCTGTTGTCAACACATTCTACTCGTTGGTCAGTTTCCTGACAACATTTTTGTCAATTGTTATCGACATTTAATGTTAATATATTTATTAACATTTTGCTATTGACAATGCTTTTTGCTATTTCTTTCATGTAAATTCGCCTTTACACATCCGTAAAACGTTTATTTTGAAAGATATTCATCGTAAAAAAAAACCTTTAAATGATTCCTTTACTCTTCTAGTTTTAACAAACCTAGAAATTTTTTTTTTTTGGAAAAGAAAACGACTTTTGATTAAAAAAGAAAGTTTCGGTTCGTCGGCGAAAGTCTTGTTTCAATACGGACATGTAGAATTTTTTGATAACACCGAAGATTTTGTCTTAATAGACCACGATACAGGGTACAATACCATATCTCGGAACTTTCTTGACGGATCTTACGATGATTGATACTGCGATCCCGGACATACTCTGTGACGGACTAATCAACTTCGATAAGAAACGAAAAGAATTCGAAGTTTTGGCTCAGATTAAGTTACTTCAGTTGGCTGCAAACGGTTACAACATTCAACCGGATCTTCCTTTTCAAAGGTGGTTTGAGAATTTGCCCGTTTTGGACGATAAAGAAAGGTAGTGACTTCTTTTTTCTTTTCATACGATTTTTGCGGCTTTTCATTCTGAATTGGTTTTTGTTTTTTTTAATTTGAAGTTACGACATATCTTGTCAAATCGAACCTCAAACGATTGCCGGACTCACGTCGAAAGAGAGAAAACCTTGTTCGAAACCAGGATTCGGTCATCGTAAAACGGATTCGATCGCATCGACGTCGTCGTCTTCGAGTAGCCAATTTTACGATCAAGTGAGTGATAATGTCAGTATTCCGAGTTCTCCTAACGATGGGACGTCACTCGAACGAAAGGTTTGCGCGTTTTTACTTTATTCGTTTTTCGTCAGCATTCTTTATTTACCATTTAATTATGTGTTTAGATGTCGACATCCTCGTCTAGTTCGTCTTTGCCGTCTCTTGATATTTCGTTGTCGTCGACGAACTCTGCCGTTCAGTCCACTTCTCAGTCTTCGTCCTCGTCTTCGTCTCCGTTCAAAACGCCGGATTTCTACGTGATTCGAGTTAGTATCGAAACCGGTTCGACTGTCGAGACGGAAGGAGTCATTCTTTATAAGAGTATTATGGTTCGTAAATTGCAATTTGCTTCCACTTATTTAAGACTTTTCTCGGTCATAATTTTTATTTTCTGCATTTTTGAAGCTGTCTAATAGCGAACACACTCCGACTGTTATCCGTAATGCGATGCTAAAACACGGATTAGACGGAGATCCAGACAATTATTCTCTCGTTCAGCTTCTTCCTCACGGAGGTGAGGATCCTCTCGTGAGAATCGAATCTAAACATAAATCAAATTGAAACAATTTTTCGTTTTTTTATTTTTACTTCTACAGAAATCGTATTTCCGAACAATGCGAACGTTTACTACGCAATCAATACTGCGTACGATCTTAACTTTATGTTGAGGTGTAAACGAGATGACGATACTCCGGGATTGAAGAAGTTGAAGGTGCCGAAAGGTAAAAAGAAAATCTCATTGTCCGTCTAAGAGGTAAAATGATTACACACGAAAGACGGAAACCAATGTATAATTCGCTCTTAGAGCTTGTTGTGTATGAGGTCAACATACGATTTCATGCTGTGTAAGTGAAGGTTGAATAGTTCTTTTTGAACTTCTTTGAGGCTTTTCTCGTCTTATCTCTCCTGAAAGAAACGGAACGTCAAAACGTCTTTCACTTTTGACATTTCGAAAAGTGGCCTTTTGTTTTGTAAATAGGTGTACAAAAAAAAATAGGGTGACAAAAACTAAGTTTTGAAACACCTTAAAAAATAAAATGAATTGTAAATATTTGAAGAAGAAAAAAAAGCTAATTTTATAAAGCTTTTTTTTTTTATACAATTTAATTATTTAAATAATTTCTATTTTTGTATATTTTGTTGAACTTTTTTTTTTGTTGATCTTCCTTCTTCTTATTATTTAAACCTCAACCTTTTTGTGGAGGTTTTGTGTGTGTGTGCGTGCGTGTGTGTGTTTCTAAAACATATCGTCTTCTCATCGGTGCCGATAATTATCAATTATACTCAAAATATTTTTTCTTTTCGAGCCAATTTATTTAGTATTTTTCTATAAGCAGCCAATTGCAAAATAAATATATGCAAAATATCAGAATAATTTGAATAAGAACTCTGGATACTATATAGGCTCTATATCTAATCTAATAATTTGGATGAACCGACCGACTGTCGTTCGTCGTAACCCTATAGCTACGTCACAAGCACCATAGCGAAATAAAATTCAAGATTTTAACAACCGCAGCCCTTAACTGCTAGATTTCCGTACTTTATACGGGCTTATTCTAATAGTGCAATAATAAGCATTGCTGTCTGCCCCTTCTACGTGTACGCAAAAATGTCGATGCTACCATTTCCTCGTCTTATTCAGTGTAATTTAAAATATTCGTTATTCTTTAATTAATATTCTTAATAGATATTTATTTTGCTTTTGTCCCTTAGGACGGCGCTACTGCAGTGGCTTATGTTATGATTAGGGCTCGGATTTTTATGCAATTATCAACCGGAGTGTTTCTCAATATGTGGCCCAAGTGCCAATTGTGAAGTGACAATCTCGTTTAGATAATAAATAAAAAACAATTGTTCTTCCTAATAAAAAAATGGTTAGAGGCTAGAACCCTAGTTGACAACTGATAGTAACCAGACATCTAGCCTCTCTACCCAGCTTTTTTTTTAATTAGAAAAAAACAATTGCAGTTGCTCTAATGATGATGATTACTTCACAATTGGCTCTTGTGCCACAAATTGAGAAACATGCCGGTTGATATTGCATAAAAATCCGAGCCCTAGTTATTATCCATAGACTTTTTTGTAAAATTTGGACGCAAAAACGTCAAGCGAACATTTTTTCGAAACATCACGAACAAATTCAAATTGTTTTCGAAACTAGAATGGTAAAAGATTATGCTAAATGTTTTTTTCATGGCAATATCTTTAAAAATAAACAATTTTATAGTTCAGTTTGAAAATAACTCCCGTTTTTTTTTTTTAATGTTCCAATGTCATAAAAAGTTTATTTTGAAAGATATCATCATGTAAAAACTTTTAGCATTATCACCAACTATTCTAGTTTCTAAAACACGTTGATTTTTTTCGTAATGTTTCTTCAGAAAAAACGTACGCTTGAAAAATATAAATTTTCTCAAAACGGCGGGTGGAGAGGGGAGAGATTGCTTTTCTAGTTTTTTTTTCATTTCAGTATTTGTCTAATTCTGATGTCATTAAAAGTAAAACTTTTATGACAATTTGAATCTTTTTGCTTTTTATTATTTATTTCAATTTGGACTAAAAGTCTTTAAAAATAATTTAAAACATTAATTAAATTTTATTCATTTTTTTCAAGCTGGTGTTCAGTTTATTTAATAAAAAAAAAACATCAGCATGAAAAATATTAAATGATTCCTTTACTCTTCTAGTTTCTAACGTACTTATAATTTCTTTAAAATGTATAGTATCTAGAGTTCTTGTAAAAATTAACGATTTTTTTATTGCGATTATATGTATAATAATAAGACGAGATATATCTTGTGCATATTGAACGAACATCATGTAATGATGGATGACTTTTATATTTTTGCATTTCCAGAGTGTTTTCTTTAAAAAAAAACACTTCAATAAAATTAAATGCTTAAGAAAAGTTTTTTCTTTTCTTCTGGTGGTCTGTTTGTCTAGTAGGCTTTTGACCTCTAGTTGTCACTTGATTTTTAGCCTTTAACCTTTGGATCTGATTAAATAAAAACTTGATTTTTACGAAATGAAAAATTCATTTAGTTTTAAAGTAAAAATTGAAAATGTTGTCTCCGGAAGACATAGAAAAAGTTAGTTAACTTTTTTTTTTTAAATGTTTTATTATTACGTAAATTTCTTGGGTTTGGATTTCTTTTTTTCTTTTTTAAAAAAGTTTCATACAGATGGTTATTTGTTGGTGCCGGAATTTCTTACGAAAGTCAATGTGGAATCGCTGACGACGGAATGTTCGAAGATTGTCGAGGAGATGGATCTCGAAGAACACAAATCTGTGTTTGAACCAGGAGATAATTCAAATCATGTAAAAAAGCTCAGAAATCACAAAGAGGAAATTTAGTACTTGAACTCTCAGAGCAGGGTTCCAGCTTAAAAATTCCTGTTTAATTGTAGTAAATAAAACGAGTCTTTTCTAATTTTGGAAACCTGTTTTGAGGGTTCAATTACAAGAACGAAACAGGACATTTAAAAGTACAAGTTTCCAAATTAGAAAAGTAATGTTTAGTTACACTTAATAGTAAGTTTTTCCAGGTTGAAACCCCGTTCAGAGGGTTCAAGTATTGATAGCTAAATTCAAGAATGAAACATGGCACTTGAATTCTCTGTGCACGGTTCGAAATTAGAAAAACCCCGTTTCAAACTTTTATCAGAAAGCCAAAGTTAAACCTTCAAATGCTCCTTGAAGACCATTACTATGGTTAAGATAATTTATGAACAGCTGATTTTCTAATTCGTTATTTTGTGTTTCAGGAGCAAAATTAAAAGAAACTAGAAAGGTATCTCAATCACTTAAGGGTATTTTTATGTTTGGTATCTTTCAAAATAAACTTTTTATAACAAATAAAATATCGTCTGTTTAAAGTTGGTTCACTTTAAAACTGGCATTAAAAGCTTTTTTTTTTTTGAAAGATATCAACGTGAAAATACCCTTGAGTGATTGAGCTACCCTTCTAGTTTCTAAAACACATTTCAAGTTTCTTAATTTTGTACCTGTGAAACACAGAACAATCAAAGTTCGAGAGGCGTTTACACTTTAAAGCGACCGAACTTAATGTAACGTAATACAAATCCGTACTTTTCAACAAATGTATTTTAAGTACAAGGAACATTAATATTTTTTTCGTGTTAAAAGAATTTTTAGTTGTATAATTTCAACGTTTCCCGTTAGTTAATAGATGATTACTTCTTGAACAGTGGAGACAAAATTCGTTTCTTCTTCGAAACCTCGGCTCTTGACGAATGCGGTTCGTATCCATAAGAATAAAATGGTAAAACACTTATAATAAATTTTCAATTCTTTACAATATTTAATAAAACAGGAAATCTAAAATACAGCAAACAGCAAAGTTTGAACAAAATTGGACATGGTAACAAAATTTACACGACTTGCTTTTTTTTAATCATAAATTACAAATGAAAATAATTTTAAAATAAATCTTAATTGACAGCTTTGCACTGGTTAAATGATGAATTTAAGAAAGTAACGTTCAGTGACAAAGTTAAGGTTAAGTAAAATAGTTATTACACTTCTGAAAGTAGAAACCTACATATTTTTTAAAAAAAAATAAATTCGAGGCTTGGCCCAGCTCATAAAACTTTATATTGAGTCCAGCCTACCAATCCCCATAAAGCTAACTATTTACAATGGGATCGGGACTAATGGATCCGAACAGACAGATAAATGATATTTGTTCTGTTGGTTCCGATCCATTAGTTCTGATTTCACCGTGAATGGGGTAGCTTAAGGCCCAGGAGACTCCTTCTTTACTCAGTAAATTGCCAGCCCAGCCCATGAGTTGCGTTTTTATAAAAGCCCTCGAAGCCCATGAAACAAACAGCCCCAAAACAACCGATTAATCCTACAAAGCAAACCATCTGCGTTTTTAAAACAGTCCCTTCAGGCTTCAGGAATCAGGCAAAGCCCATGTGCTGGGTTTTTATAAAAGTACGCCAGTAACATTAGGTCTACAAAGCTCAAAAGACAGATGAAGCTCACAGGCTTATTTTAGTGAACTGCTAGCCCAACTCATAAACTTTATGTAGGTCTCTACTTTATGTCCGATCCACATCCAGCTGAGAAAAGTGCAACATGAGTTCGTAAGAAAAACACGACAAAAATGCTCAAAAAAGCAGATCTTGAAAACAAAACAAAAACCTGAAACAACTATCAGCAGTACTCAAGACAAAACCACAACAAATTTGTGACAAAAACACAAATTTGGGGTTTGTTTTTGTTTATAGCTGTCCTACAGAATCTACGCAACTGATTGTTTTAATACTAACTGCCTGCATGGCACAAACAGTTAATAAAATGTTGCATAGTATCGAGATGAAACACAAGCCTTTTGATGTTTACCGACTTGAGCCGGGACATGGAATAGTTTGTGAAATTGCACAGACAAAACAAAAACACAAGAGTTGCAGAAATGTTTTAGAATTGTCGCCAATTTGTTTCAAAACACTTTCTGTTTTGTGTTTTGTCAGGTTGATGTGGATCGGCCTTTAGAGTTGGTTAAAAAAATTAATTGTAAACTTAAAATTTGTTTAAACTTTAAGAGTTTGGCAAAAAGCCTCGAAATGGTCGATCCAGTAATCATTCACAGCATGTACATTTTCAAGGTAAAAAATTATGGATATTAATTGTAAATCTTAAAAAGTTCGCATTTTTTTTAATTTTATATTTTAATTCTACTTTTTCAAACAAAAAAAAAAAAGTCGTCAAAAATCGGAGCGGAAGGTTAATTTTTAAAGAAATACCGAGACTCGTTATTTTATTTATCGATTTCCAAGTAAGATTTTATACAAAAATCCAGTTGTTCCACATCAGGATGCAACTTATTTGTACTGCGAACCGGCTAACAAGGTTGTTGGCCTGTGGATAGCACTGGAAGATGCGACCGAAGACAACGGCTGTCTTGAGTTTATTCCGGGCTCTCATAATGGTTCCGTTTTCTCTTTATTACAAGATTTATGGTTTTTATCGAACCCTAATTACAAAGATACAAATTGTAATTTTGATTATTGTAACAAGAACCTGTTCGGCGTCGCACAATTCGAACCGAAACAAAAGATGGACACTACAAGTTAACCTACACCGGATCGAAAGTGGATTACGACGATACGAAGTTCGTATCCGTTCCAGCAAAGAAAGGTAAATTCTATCTCCTCCTTACGAACAACTTTCAAACCAAAGTTTGAAGCAAACTCTTTGTTTTCTGTTCGTGAACAAGATTAAAGTGGTTTCAAAGTGTAAACGTCCCGTCGAACTCTAGTTATTCTGTTTTTCAGAAGCAAAAATGAAGAAAACCCTGAAAGTGTTTTAGAAACTAGAAGGGTAGCTCAATCACTTAATGGTAATTTCATGCTGATATGTTTCAAAATAAACTTTTTATAACAGTTTTAAAAAAGGCGAAAATAGTTTTTTCATGAAAAATATAAAAAAGACGGGTCATTTTCAAACTGAACTATAAAATTGTTTATTTTTTAAGATATTGCAATGAAAAAACTTTCAACGTAATCTTTTACCATTTTAGTTTTGATTCTTTTTACTTCTGAAATGAAGAATAATCAGCGTTCTATTTATTTTTATTGTTCTTTCTTTCAATTTCATAATTTACACATTTATATTTTATTATAAATCATGGAATTTTAATCTTTACAACAATTTTTTTCTTCAAGGTGACCTTATTCTTATTAATGGTCAAGTGGTCCACATGAGCAAACCAAACACTTCGGACCAAGACAGACCAATCTATACGTTCCACGTTTTGGATAAACACGGTTCTAAATTCAGCGAACTGAACTGGTTACGAATCTCGTGACAGATTCCCATTTGAACAATTAACCATTTAAACTTAACCATTGTAATTTTCAGGATCCAACCGTCAGAGGATCTTCCGTTCACTCCACTTTACGAGACAAACATATAAAAAGATCAGAGAAACATATTATTATACTCGCCTCGAGTTTGTCTTTCGTCTCGGTGGATGTCTCTGATACGGTCTCCTTCGTATACTAGAAGTTCCGTGTCTGTTCGATCCGTTCTGCGTAATGGCCTGTTGCTGCTGTTGTTGTTGAGCGTTAATAAATGAAAGTATCGGCATCTGAGGTTCGGTCTGATCTTTATTTTCTTCCATGAGCCGTAATTTAGCCTCGATCGCTTGTATCTTGGAAGAAATACTAACGTTTGGATCGCTCGTAGGATCTTTTACTACCGTTGACCGGAGACATTCTTCAGTTCCACGAGTAGACGTTAAACCAACCTTTAATAAGAAAGAAAATCTCGAGATGTAACAACCATAAGTATGCGTTAGAAAATCCAGCTATCCAGTAAAATCTGCTATTATGACTTAGGGTGCTAGCGAAATTAGCCTCTATGTACAAGTCTTTCGCCGATGTAATAACTGTGTCATATTTTAATTGGAGGCTGACAGCTTCTAATCGAAATAGTACCCGTTAATGTCCTAAATGAGCCACCCGTTGCTGGTCTTGAACCTTGCACATAGACTATGAGTACGTCAAATAGCAAATCCATCTGAAATAGTAGGATTTTTATCTCATTTCTCGAAATAAACCGACTTTAGTTTGCGTATAGGCCCATTTAACGGATAGCCTCTTCGAAAGGGCCAGTTTTCCGTCTAGCCGTTTCAAAGCGTTCTCGGCCTGTTCCTTCGTCTCGTACGTTACAAAACAGTATCCTTTTGGTTGACCCTGTAGAGGCCCCATTTTGTGGAAAAGGAAGTTGAACTTGGCAACGTTTCCGTACTTCTGAAGTAGTTTTATTAAGTTGTACCTATTTTATATACGAAGAAGAACCTTAATTCTGTTATAAAGTGTAACTATGGAGGGGTATAAATGCGAGAAAGGAGAGGTTATCTTTATACTGTACTCTGTAATTCTGCTGTCTAAGTTTCCAACCCAGAGTCTGTTAGCCTCTGCTCCTTCTGTGGGTAATGGGTCCAATGGTAAAGGTCTGTTTCCGTCCTAGAAATATCAAAGATATTATGTTAGATATTAAGATATTATATAGACAATATCTATACACAGTACCTCTACACTCATTTTTATCAAACCAGATTAATTATATGAAGCCTTTCAGTGTTTTAATCCATGTAGAAAGCCTAAGATAACAACGATAACACTTTCTTCTCTAAATTACACTCAAAGAGACTAACTTAGAGGCTAGATATCTCTGTTGTACAGATTTTAGCGACCAATTTTAGTATATAGTAAATACTAGTGACTAGAGAGCTCTAGCCTCAAACCAGTCTTTTTTAAAGCGAAAAACAGGGTAAAGCAAAACTCTACGCTCGAAAACGTCGCCTGATGAGTGAGCTTTAAGTCTATAGCCTTTCTTTAAGGTTTTCTTTATTCAGATTTATTTTATTAAGTTACTATCTTTATAGAAAGAACCTTAAATCTATTTTAGAAGGAGGCCATTCATTGTACGTATGTTCATTAAATGAATTTGTGAACGATTAAGGATTTTAGGCTTTTTTAGCTCTAAGTTGAGGTGGCTCCGTCTATTATCCATTATCAGCCAGCTCTTCTAAGAAATTCTCTACTATAGGCAGAGCTTTTAGTTGAGCTACCTCTATATATCTTGGGCAAAGAAAGAAATAAGAGAGAAGGACGACTTAAAATAAAATCATGTACAAGATTCACTAAGATTCATCACGATTCACAGCAGAGTGTATGTATGGCAAGCTGTTCTACCTCTTATCCGCGTTTTTACTGAGCACTTAGATTTAGAATTTAAATCTTAAAATCCACTAAAAAGCGGATAAAAAACGAACCAGCTTGATATACCGTACGAGATTTATCACTCCGAGTCGTCCCCTTTGGATAAGACTCATCATAGCCTCATAGGGGTCCGACTCCGGAGTATGATTGGACTCATTGGAGCATAGCCACCTTATATATAAGGTATATAAGGTGGCTATGATTGGAGGCTATAAGTTTAGCCTATTTGTTTAGCCGATTTAATTTGATTATTAGTCGCTTATATTTTTTTTTTTTTTGACACAACAGAATGTTAAAAAATGACAGATACGGGCACGGACGGGTCCTGGTTAGCCCTAGACAACAGTAATAAGAGAAGAAAATGGATAACAATCATAAGTGGTTTTCATTGCAAAATTACCCTCCAATTACTCAAAAAAGAACGAATGGAAAAAGTCGTTTTAAAAAGCAACGAAGACTTAAAGCAGCCGCCGCCGCCGGATGTTTTTGCTTTAGAAATAGGAAGTGACGTTTTTTTTGGCGCCATTTGATGTCAAACAGCTGGCCATGTGCTTCTTCTGGTAAACAATGGAAATGGAAAGGGACACGTGCGTGTGAACACATTGCTATTTTTTTTTCTTGTTTGTTGAAATGTATTGATTGAAATTGTTTTGTTGACTTAAGTGACAATTATTTGCAGCAAACTTGAATGTGTTTTAGAAACTAGAAGGGTAGCTATAGTTCAATCACTTAATGGTATTTTTTTCATGTTGATATCTTTCAAAATATACGTTTTATCGACAAAAATATAAAGGACAATAAGGACAAAAAGGACATAAAAAGCTTATTTTGAAAAATATCAACATGAAAACATTATTAAGGTGGTTTTAAAGTGTAAACGCCTCTGAAACTTTAATTATTCTGTCTTTCAGAAGAGCAAAATTAAGAGAAACTTTTGTTTTAGAAACTAGAAGAGTAGCTCATGCAATCACTTACGGCAATCATATCAAACTCAAAGGCTAACACGGGCCAAATAAACAAGGTCTAAGTTTATGTGGGCCGCATAAAACAAAAACTTCAATTTTTATTGAAACGTAGGTTTTGATTTCGAAAAATACAATATAAAAAAAGAACGAGGACAATGGTAAAATGAATGTTTTCTTCCTGTGACACTTGTCATCTCGCTTCTCTGCTACAATCTTTCTTACTTCGAGGGTCAAATCTTGTTCGCAGTGATTACTTTCAAAACTGACCCAAGTTGAATGTCAGTAATCCTGGATCTGACGGGGGCTGGGCCGCAAAGATATTCTTTGTGGGCCGCATGCGGCCCGCGAGTTTGACATGTTTGACTTATGGAGTATTATAATGTTGACATCTTTTAAAATAAACTTTTTATGTCAGTTTGAAACTGTCGACTCATCTTTAAGCAACCACAAAAAAAGTTCATTTTGAAAGATATCAACCTGAAAATACTATTAAATTATTCAGACGGAAACGTAGAATAACCGGAAGTTCGATCAAAAAAGGACTTGTAGCTTTATATGTAAATAATCTTTTGATATTTTTCATTGATTTCTGTAATCTCCAAGGAGGTTCTTTTTTGCGGCACCTGAAGTTGGGGCGTCCCATCTGCCTCAGGTTCAGCCTGAACCCGTTCAGCCTTAAACCTTAATTATTGGGTTGGGTGGGTGTTTTAATTTAACACTCGGAAGTCTGCACCTTTTTTTTGTTGTTTAGAAGAAAAATAAAAAGCATTTGATTGATTTTGGATAATAATTGTAAAGTTTTGTGTTTGGTTTCTGTTTATGTTTACTGTAGGTTACCGTTGTTAAGGTTGCAACCTTCGCAAATTATACAAGTTCTATGGAATTATGTTATTAAGGCCCTTGAAAACTGATGGCTCATTTTTTTTATTATTACTTTAACTTGAAACTGTAATTTTGTTTTTTGTTTATATCATATTTGTTTCATAAAAATTATTTTTTTTTTTTCAAAATGCGTTTCGGACCAACAAATGTTCAGAGGATGGATTCTAGAGAGCAGATTTTAAATAATTCGCCAGGGTTCAGAGGTGATGATGAGGCCACTTTGGCGATCAATTATGACAGGTGATTATTAATTTTAATCTTTTTTTTTTAAATTAATTATGACCATAAATACAGTTATATGTCTCAAAATCAATGCTTTATAGTTTATTATAAAAGTATATATTTTTGTGACAAGTCTTGTTTAATTTAGAATTTAATAAAGTCTCAGTTGTTTATTTTTTTTTTATCAACATTAAAGTTTTACGGAAATTAAAATAAATTACCAATTTAATTAAAAATTAGTCATTGGATTTTTTTTTAACAAAAAAAAATTAAAGTTAAAAATCGCTTTTTAAAATTCAGATTTTAAAATTCAATATGTCTATTGTTTACACTATTGTTTAAAATTGAATATCTCAGAAGAAAAAAAGTAAAATCTACACATTTAAAACTTTAAAGTGTAAACGTTTTTCGAAATCTGATTACTCTGACCTCTAAGGTACAAAATGAAGAGAAACTTGAATGTGTTTTGGAAACTAGAAGGGTAGCTCGATTACTTAAGAGTATTTTCATGTTGACATTTTTCAAAATAAGCTTTTTATTTGAATTTCAAATTGACCCAACTTTAAGTAGATGACGATATTTTGTAATTTTTGTCTATATATAAAACACCTTTTAAGTGATTGAGCTACTCTTGTAGTTTCTAAAACACTTTCTAGTTTCTTTTAATTTTGTTCACTCTGGCAATTATTGCTCTTTTGCATAATTGCCAGAGTTTGAAAATCAGCTGTTTATAATTATAAACCATCTTAAAGAAGAAATTGAAAGTGTTTAGAAACTAGAAGGGTAGCTCAATCACTTAAGGTATTTCCATATTGATATTTTTCAAAATAAACTTTTCATATAAAAAAAAATAAAAAACAATACCTTTAAGTGACTGAGCTACTCTTCTAGTTTCTAAAACACTTTCTAGTTTCTTTTAATTTTGTGTCATAAAACACCATAACTGATAAGAGTTCGAAAATCAGCTGTTTATAAACCGTCTTAAGGAAGAAATTGAAAGTGTTTTAGAAACCAGAAGGGTAGCTCAATCACTTAAGGTTATTTTCATATTGAGTATCTTTCAAAATAAGTTTAAAAATAATCCAACTTTAAACAGACTTAATTTTTGTTCATAAAAAAAGCTTATTTTAAAAGATATCAAACATGAAAATCCCTTTCAGTAATGGGGGATTGCCCTTCTAGTTTATAAAAACACTTTTTCCTTGTTTCTCTTAATTTTACTTTTCTGAAAGTCATATTAATCAAAAGGGTTTGAAAACCAACTGAATTATTTAAAAACTGAGGTTAATTTAAAACTCAGTTTTAAAAAAATTCAATAACCTTTTTAATTGTTTACAAATGTTGCAACTTCATTGCTAACAATTAACTGAAGTTGAAATTGTGTAGCAATTATAATTTCTGAGATTTTTAATTAATTTAATTTTAATTTAATTAATAAAAACAACTTTACTGCGCCAATTTTTTTTTATATAATTCGGTAATAAATGGGGGGTGTTTAGTTTTAGTGGAATTTTGAATTTATAATTCACAGAACGGGAAAATTGTTAGATTTTGTGCTTCAGTTTGACAAAAACAATGTATTTATTTTTAGATCTCGGCTTAAAAGAAAACCAAGAAATAAGCCTGGAGTTAAAGAATGCCTTCGAATATTCTGTTTTCAGAATCTAACTTCGAGTGAGTTTCTAAGGGATGGTTCACACATGCAGAAAATAGAAATTAGAACTAAAATATCAGAATAAAGTTTCAGCTTCTGCTTTTTTTGGTTGCGTTAAGAATGCTAAGTCGATCATTTTTTTGTCGGTGTAGCGTTAGATGGCGCCACTAGCCCTCCTCCCATAGAAATGTACTGACACTTCTTCAACTCTTGACTCATCTTCCTTTTTTTTTTTTGCACGTGACAAACTTTTAATTGCGTCATGGACTCATCGCTATTTCTACACGTGCTCTCTTCACTTATAATTATGTTCTGAGTAAGTTTACCACGTGCTGATAATTAAGGTTGTTTTGGACGCTTTTAGAAAGCTAATTGGCGACGAGTGTAGTTGGCTACCTGTGGAGGTTGCATGGCGCCATCTATCTTGCATTTATACAGGTATTTTTTTTTTCTATGGAGCCTAGCTCTTAAATGTTACAACAGAAAACATTTCAATGTCATTTTGGAGTTTATAAAATAGGAGGAGGTGGTGCCGTTAAGAATCTTGCATTCTTATTGGCTGATAAATTGGAAAAATAATTTGTTTTATTTGAATAGCTGATATTTGCAAACTTTGATTAAAAGAATAACTAAAGTTAGTTTTTTCAGAAGGAAAATTGAGAGCAACTATAAAATATTTTTTTTAGAAACTAGAAAGGTAACTTAATCATTTATGATTGATTTCATGTTGTGATATCTATTACTTTTTATGAAAAATGACTAAATTGACGACATTTTTAAAATTATTTAAATTCCTTTTTCAGTGGAATTTTTTTTTTCTGCATGTGTGATCCATCTCTAAACGTTTGTTGGATTATTGTTGATTTTAAAACAGGATTTGTGTTTGATTTTTTTAAATATTATATTTTAGGTTTTATTTTGGTGGTAATTGTATTGATACTGAAATTATGTATGACAACCCTTTATGTAATTCGAGTTTCATTGGATGACTTAAATTCATGGTTAGTTTGTTTTGTTTGGCGGCACTCTTCGCCACTTTTAAATAAATTCTATCCTTTGTTAATCTGACGCTTATTTATGATATCATTTTAAGCACCTATTGTGGTAATTCTTCTAATTTGCAAGAGGATGAGATTAATTGGTAAGCATTTTAATTAATCATTTAATGAGTCATTGTAAATTATGCAAAAGAATGTGTAGACCTCTTTATGTAGATGACCTCCTCATATGAAGAAGAGGCAATTAGAAATTGGGACAAATATAAGTTGGCTCCGCCCTTTTTTATGACGACCGGCAACTTCTAATTGGTTTGTTGTGTGGTTCGACGTTAAAAAGGGCGGAGCATGTGACGTCAGACTACATAACCAACCAATTAGAAGTTGCCGGTCGTCATAAAAAGGGCGGAGCCAACTTCTGTTTGTCCCGATTTCTATTTACTTGTTATGAAGCTTTCTGTGGCGTCATAATTTAGCAGAAAATGGTAAAATCAAGCACATCCGGCAAATTTTTTTCTGTTTTTTTTTAAAAGAAAATTGGCTCGTAAATTTAGCAATCGATCTTCTAGTTTCTTTGCAGTACAAGCAGTTTTTGATTACAATGACATAATTAAATTCCTTGCATTCTGTTTAAATAAAACTGGTTAAATTTGCTCGTTTTTTTTACAGGAATGCTATCATGTGGGTTCAAAAGCCTTTGCCCATTTGGGCATTTGAGGTAAAAAATTTTTATTTAATGTGTAATTATTTATTTTAATATTTTTGTTCAATCATTAGAGAGAAAAGAAGGTAAGAATATATGAGTTTAACTAATATGATTGATATTATGATTGATTTTTTTTTATTATTGCGTGACTTTCATTTCATCCGAAATAATTGATGTGTGCATTTCCAAAACGTTGTATACGCCAAAATAAAAAAAAAACCAAGTTGTCTACTAAACCAATTACATGGAAGGCATAAAATATTGTAATACAATTTACAGGAAGAAATGAAGAGAATTTTATTAAAAATTATTAATTAATAATTGGAATATTTTTTTAAAAAAAAATTTAAACTTCACTTCAGTTCCAAAAAACGTTGTAAATGCCAACATGTGATGATAAGTTGTTGCTATAGTGACATTGTTGGCATTTGCAACGTGACTAGTCACTAAGTGACTGTCCATATTGCCACTTGAATTGTCATTGGCTGTTGCAACGTTATGACTTTCACAACAATTCTACTTCAGTTTTTTATCATTAGGAAAAAAACACTTTCGTGACAAGCAAATTCTCCTGCAAAAAGTATGGCGTTTACAACCAAGTTTCGATTAAAAACGTATCCCACCCTCACGTGGCAATTACAACGTTTTGGAATTGCGCGCCGCAATTATTCATTGGTCTCTGATGGACTTCTTATAAAGTGTTTATTTGGGTTGAATAATAAATTGATATATTTTAATTTCAACAGGTTGGAATTTCGATTTTTACTTTGACTCGTATGTTAATTGTGACCTATGTACGATTCAAGGTTGGAATTTTTATTTATTTTAAATTAATGTAGTTCAATTTGTAATAATTAGAGCTTGGATTTTTATGCAAATATCAAGCGAATGATTCTCAATTTGTGGCCCAAGTGCCAATTGAAAAGTATCAAATTCCAATTAGGTATGGTTTTTGCAATCAAAAACACTGGTTACAGGTTAGAATTTTAGCTGACAACTGATAGTAGCCAGGCATCTAGCCTCTAACCAGCCTTTTTTATTATAACAACAATTGCAGTCGCTCTAATGATGATCATTTATTACTTCACAATCGGCATTTGAGCCACAGATTGAGAAACATTTGCTTTGAAATATTTGCATACAAATCCGAGCCATAATAATGTGATATGTATCTAGAGGTAGCTCAATTAAATTTTTTTCCCTGTCAATCATTGTTTCATATCTGATTGTAGCCAATTAGATGGCGCTACCTCTGCTTAGAGCTAAATTCTCAATTACACCAAAGAGCTTGTAACACCTTTAATTATAATATTCAATGATTACACAAGCAATGAATAGAACCGTGTAAAAGAGGTTGCATGTTCACTTAATGGAGAAATATAAAGATAAGAACAGGTATGTAACCTTGCAGAGAGGCTATACGATTAAAGCTCACTCATTCACGATAGGGTTTTTTATATTAAAATGGAGTTGAGCTACCTCTATGTGTAAATAGCTAGATTAATTTATTATTAATTTTATAATTATTAATTTTATAATTATTATTCGAACAGGGAAATTGTTGCAAAATTTTCACTTTGAATTTATGCATGGAAGTGGTCATGAGTTCTCCTTTTATTGTGACAGTGAGTGACTAATATTTAGCATTGGCTCGCTTTAAGAGTGACCTCTTTGTTTGTTTTTTTTGCATATATTATTATATAGCTGTTTCAAAAAGATTTTCGCCAGTTTTACATTCCTTCTTTTATGAACTGTTGGTTGGCTAAAAGAATGTTGGACCAAAATGTTTTAGTAGGTTTTTTTTAAAAACATTTTTTGTTTTTCGCCAAAACTAGTTTTGTTTTAAAGTTTTAACTTTATTTCAAAGCTTAATTTTAAAAGTTTGTTTCAACCATAACTTTTTAAAATTTTATTAAAAATTTAATTTCTGGGTTTTATTAAAAAAAATAATTTCGGGGTTTTATTAAAAAATTAATTTCAGAATTTTAATTCAAAATTTTAATTCAAAATTTAATTTCAGAATTTTAATCAAAATTTAATTACAGATTTTTAATCAAAATTTAATTTCAGAATTTTAATTCAAAATTTAATTTCAGAATTTTAATTCAAAATTTAATTTCAGAATTTTAATCAAAATTTAATTACAGATTTTTAATCAAAATTTCATTTCATAATTTTATTCAAAATTTCATTTCAGAATTTTATTCAAAATTAAAATTTCAGAATTTTATTCAAAATTTAATTTTAAATTTAATTTCAGAATTTTAGTTTTTTTAAACTTTATTTATGAAAATTAATCTAAAAACTATAAAATTTTATTTCATGTTTAAAATTTAATTTCAGAATTTTAGTTTTTTTTAAACTTTATTTATGAAAATGAATCGAAAAACAATAAAATTTTATTTCAAAATAATTATTTAAATTTGTTTTCTATGTTTTTATTTTATATAAAAAAAGAGTCATCGTAAGATGGTGTCACTTCCTCTGTTCACTCAAAAAGCGGTTAATGTGACCACAACTTTAATCTGTTTAATATTTACTGGGTATTACATGATTAATTAATTTTATATAATTTTTTTTTTAAAAATATTAACATTTTATTCGTTTTTATGTTTTTATAATTAAGTGTCTGTTATGTCCAACACATTCAGAGAGCAAGCAGCGACCATTTTAATCTATTTCAGTCATTCTACTTTGTAATGGTCACTTTCTCTACGGTTGGTTATGGTGATTTTTCACCCGACATTTGGCCGTCACAGTTACTTGTCATTGTATTGATTGTTGTTGCCATTCTAGTCTTACCCAAAGAGGTGTAAATTTTGCTAATTTTCTTTTATCAATTCTTTGTAATTATGACCCTAACAATCATTTTGTTGTTGTTGCAATGTTATTTAAGTTCGAGAGTTTGGCAAGTGCCTGGATGGAAAGACAACGAACCGGAGGCTCTTATGGCCACGGTGGAGAAATGAAACACGTCGTCTTTTGTAGTACAATAATTACGGATCAAGTTCTGGAGAACTTTCTAAATGAATTTTTTTCACATCGACACCTACAAGTTTGTAGAAAATGACTTTTTTGTTGTTGTTGTTGTTGGTTCAAATACTTGTTGTAATGATTTGTATTCAATTTTTTAGGATTATTATGTGGTGTTTATGTCGGCTTCGGAACCAGATCCTGCGGCAAGTCGTGTCCTTCAGTCACCTCTTTGGTTGCATAGGGTCATGTTCATCAAGGGGTCACTTCTTCGAGATGCAGACCTGATCAGAGCAGGGTAAAAAGCGTCCTTCTGCTTGTTGAAAAGAGATTCTTTAAGACTGTGAATACACATCATATCGTTATTACGAAAAGGTGGATTAATGGACTATAGTAAAGCGATTGTTAAAGGTTGAGCAAACGAAAAAGGACAGGGAAACATTTTGCAAACCCCAGTTTTATTATTCGTTTAATCAATTCGACGAAATTTCAATGCATCTTTACGTTTCTCATCAATTGGATGAAATTGTCTATATCCAGATGAACTGGAAGAGCGCGAGATAAGAAATGTTGGATGCAATCCATTCTCAGTGAAGTTTGCAAGACGAGCATGTATTCATGTCCTGTGTGCAATGCGCACCTTAGAAGTTAGATTAATTCGGAGTGGGTGTGGTTGAGGTGTGCTTCTGTAGATGCTCATGAAATGAAACTTCGAAAACTCTAATACAATTAATTCGTGATGTTTTTCTTGTATTTCATCTGTTTATTCATAACCTCAGTATTATCATAATTTTCGTGAATTTTATCAAATCTTCCTGCAATGAACGCTTTTCTATGCATTTCCTCGCCAACAGCATTTCTACTATACGAGCGAGCTCAGCCACCTTTTACTATTTTATGTTTTGTTTGTCCAAAGAGTAAAATAATTAATTTAAAGTGATTTCTTTTGTAATGTGAAGGCAATAACTCTAGTTAACTATTGGTAATGTTTCAGAATAAAAGATGCAAAAGCTTGTTTTCTTATGGGAGATGATATTCAAACGGATAAAAGTCAATCGGTTAGTTGGATTTTCAATGGTGGTTTTTGTTTCCATTTTCTGTAACAGCAGTAGCAACAGCAACATAATTGATGTTTTGAAATTTAGGACCAACATACTATTCTGCGGTCATGGTCAGTTAAAGATTATGCTCCCAATGCGCCACTTTACATTCAGATATTTCGACCGGAAAACAAGGCTCATTTAAAATTTTCTAGTGAGTGAGAAAACACAATTAAGATGTAACATTTGGAAATAGTAGGCATGTTTAGAAAGCAACGTTTAAATGAAGTTATTTTTAAAAAGATGTTTATTTAAAACTAGAACAGTAAACACCTTGGCACACAGACCACCATTTTGCACCACTTTTTGACTGCACGGTGAAGTTGGGTTGTCGTCGAAACGGGCCACGTTGAGTATTTTCATAGAAACCACAACCCTAAAGTAATTTTGTAATTATAATATTTTTGTGATGAAATATTTGAATATACGTTAGTTTTAAAAATTGCAAACTTTCTACAGGAATGAAAACGTTAAATTGATAGTTTCCGGAACTGGTTATTTTTAAAATGGTTTTAATGTGAAAACAACCTCTTTCTGAAGCAAAATTAAGAGAAACTTGCAAGTTTTTTTTAGAAACTAGAATTGTAGCTCAATCACTTAAGAGTATTTTCAGATGTTGATATCTTTCAAAATAAGCTTTTTTTTATGTCATTTTAAAAATTACAAAACTTTAAGCAAACGGTGTTTTTAAAACTTTTCTCTATAAAAAGTTTATTTCGAAAGATATCAAAATAAAAAAAATACTATTAAGTGATTCAGTTACCGTTCTAGTTTTTAACACGCTAATTAGTGTTGCTGTTCTAGGTTTAAATATACTATGAACTTAAAAAAAAATAGTTGCTTCTTAATTAAATATAAAAACAAATTCTGGTTACATTTTAAGCAATAATAGAAAGAACGCGAAAGTTTAAATTAAATTATGTTTTTTTGTTCTCAGAATTCACTGTTTGCGAAGAGGAATTCAAGTATGCCATGTTGGCTTACAATTGTCTCATTCCGGGCACTTCTACTCTTTTGTCGTTACTTTTGCACACTTCCAAAGGAGCGTATGTTTGTAATATTAATTAATTAATTTTTTAAAATTTTTAACAAATGAAAAAGTACTTAATGCTATTAACTCGTAGCACTTTTTCTTGTCTCGGCTTTTTTTTTTCAAAAATAAATTGAAAGTTGGTTATAAAGTAGAAAAGTAAATGAATAATTTCAAATAAAAGAATTTTCATGTTGTTGATATTTTTTAAAGAAAATATTTTTAGTGAAATGATAGAATGATTGACATTTTCAAATTGAAATAGATATATTTTTAAAGATGATGGTGATGCAGAGTAAATAGTAAAACTTCAGTTTTTAGAACTTCAAAGTTCAAATTTCCAAAACTGAAATTTCCAAAAGTACAAAAAAAAATCTCCATGAACACATTAGGTAAAATTGCAAAACTAAATTTGCAAAACTCAAAATTTTCAAAACTGCAAAACTCAAAATTTGTAAAACTCAAATTTGCAAAACTCAAATTTGTTCAACTGCAAAACTCAAGTTTGGAAAATTGCAGAACTAAAATCTGTAAAACTACAAATTGCAATCTGCATGAACATACTGGGTTAAACTGCAAGAGTAGTAACTCTACAGAACTGTAAAACTTAAAACTGCACTTTGATGTAAACATGAAAATATACTTTTACCCTGTTACTATTCTAGCCTACTTTGTAAGAAACTTTATTATTGTTGTTTCTTAAAAGTTGTTTCTAAACAAAGTTCATGAAAGTTTCATTTATCTTAATGAAGGGAAGGACAAACGTGTTCGGAGCAATGGTTGAAATTATACGGAAGACATTCCGGTAACGAGATCTACTCGGTTCCTCTGAACAAAAGTTACATCTTTGGTGATTTAGTCGGAAATAATTTCACATTTGCTTCTCTGTATGGACATAGAAAGTGAGGATCTCTCATTATGGTTGTGAAAATTCGATCACTATATATTGACTTTTTACCTTTGTTTCTCTTTCAGTTTTGGTGTGGTTCTCGTCGGAGTTCAACCAACTGAATCTCCAGATTCGATTCTGTTGAATCCTGGTTATTCTTACGTGTTGAAAACCACTGATTTACTGTTTTATATGAGTATACAGAACGAGGAAGACATGGATTTTGACACTCAACCGATTACTAATAATGATTTCTTGAACAAAACTTCACAAAATATGTTACAGCAACACAATTCTGGTGAAATTTTCACTTTTTAAGTACATAAATTGAACATTTTGCTATAAGAAAAATAATTTCTAGATATTGCCTCAAAGATGGACAACAATAAAACCCCATTCAAAATGACTGTTCAACTTCAAGAAGCTTTGTCCACACTGGAGGCAAATGAAACTAACGAATTTTTTTATGGCAGCAGTTTTCTTCCAACTTTGGGTAAGTTTGCATCATATTAAAGCTTTTTATTAAAAGCAGCTGATAATGCAATTGGCAAAATATGCAAATTAAAAGAGAACAATGGAACGGAAATTCGGCGTTTCAGATAAAAAAAATACTGTAAGAAGAAATTGAAATGTGTTTTCAAAACTAGAAGAGTAAAATAAGTTCCACCAGATCGCATTTTTATTGTTGTCATCTTTGAAAATAAACTTTATATTGCAGTTTTTTTTTTCAAATTTGCAATTTTGGATTTTCACTTTTAAGTTTGTCCATTAAAAAAAGCCGTTGCAAAATATGCAAATGAAATACAACAATTGAAAATTAAACTTTAAATATTATGCATTTTACGTACAAAATTGAAAAGAACTTGAAAGTGTTTAAGAAAAAAAAAGCTAGAAGAGTAATAGCTTTTTGCTCCGAGGATTGTTGGGTGATGGAGGCTAGCTATTATGGAATTACATTAAAGTACTAAGTGTGCCGGTGGCCCTGCGCTATACAGAAGAGGAATCTGATGTGAGCCAGGCATGCCGGAACTTCTCCGTCGGAGATCAAGATTATATCCTGCACTGTCAGCATTTTCCGATCACATTACCCAGAAGCATTGCTAGCCTCCACCTCCAACCCTCTTCCACTAAGAAAGTACAAGACCTCACAAAACATGGCCAAAAATGAAATTCCTACTTGGTCATTTAAAGTTGATATTTTGAAATGTTGTTTTGTAGATGATTACAAGGGTGGCAAAGACTCAAGTTCACGATGGATTATGGAAACAGAACGTTGCGAGTACGGTTTATTATTTATTTGGCATCTTAAGAGTCTAGAGACACTCCAGGGCATAAGATATGGCCAATTACATGGTTCCGAAGTTACTGACGTGGCTCTAGCAACCAAACGGCAATTCGAAACATTATGAAAACACGTTAATACCTAAAGAACACGTTAAGGAATACACGCAATTTTTTCGTAAAGCTGAACGATCTTTCTGAAGAACGGCATGTAGTTTGCAAAATGGCCCTTTTTGAGATCAGTGGCGTTTAACATGGGTCATGCAAATTAGCATAATTCAAAATTGTATAAGATAAAATAAATACTTTGAATATTGCAACCAAAATATCTTAATACCTGGCCACAACATTCAAGAAGCGATTGCAACTTGAATTATTGTTCAGAACTCCGTTAAAAGAGAAATTTGTATTCAGAATCAAAATCATGTTTTTGAAAACTACAAATTTCGCATTTTCGTTTGTCTGGAGTTTCTAGTCTCGTTGATATCAGTGTGAACACTTGATTAATATGCTGGTTATTGTTTAATCTTTGCAATGGATAAACAAGTATTGGGATCGGAATTCTGCCTGTGGTTCCTTATATTGGAATTCCAAAAACTCTTTGTCACTTGCGTAAACAAAAGAAAAGTATTTGTTGTTTGGCTTTGGATATTGTAAGTTTTTTTTAAAAAAGATGTGTTAGAAAATGAACGTTCTGCAGTAATTATATAAAATACAATTTTTTTTTTCAGATCTGCAAACATTGCAGCTATGATAGTTTCAAGCAATATGCTTGGGCTAATCGAGTTACGATTTTGGTGGCTGAAAAAGCTAACAGTGGATGTTTCAACTTTATCATTCCTTTACGAGCTGCTTTTATTTCGAGGAAACGACTCCGTCCGATTATTTTTTTGTTTGAATACGAGTAATAACAATTAAGTTAAGAAACTAATTAATTTAGTTTTTTTTTAAATTAATTTTGTTTTGCTAACAATTTTTTTCTTTCTTTAATTTAAATTGGCCGGACGATTATTTCTTGAATGTCATTTCTTGGTTTCCTTTGGTTTATTGGATGACGGGATCTTTGGAAGAGTACGTTCATTATAACAAATTTCTGTTTTTGTGTGTCTGAAAGTATAAACGACCTTCGAACTCTTGATTAGTTTGTCTTTCAGAAGAGCAACATTCGGAGAAACTTAAGTGTTTTAGAAACTAGAAAGGTTACTCAATCGCTTAAAGGTATTTTCATGTTAATATCTTTCAAAATAAACTTTTTATAGACATAATTAAAGTTGGGTCATTTTCAAACTCAACATAAAAAGCTTATTTTGAAACATATCAACATAAAAAATACTCTGGAGTGATTGAGCTACCCTTCTAGTTTCTAAACACATTCAAGTTTTTTTTTAATTTTGTACCTGAAAGACAGAATAAAAAACCAGTTTAAAACCAGCAAATATAAACGGCCCTCAAACTCTGATTATTCTCTGTTTCAGGTGATAAATTCCAAAGAAACTTGAAAGTGTTTTAGAAACTAGAAGGGTAGCTCAATAACTTAAGGGTAATTTCATGTTGAAATATTTTTAAATAAGCTTTTTAGGTTACCTTGACAACGACCCAGCTTTATATACAGATGACATTTTTTTTAAATTTGTGTTTATAAAAAGTTTATTATGAAAGATGTCAAACATGAAAATACTATTAAGTGATTCAGCTACCCCTTCTAGTTTCAAACACTTTCGATTTCGTCTGTTGACGTACCAACAGAACAACCAGAGTTCGTAAATCAGTTTGTCGTAACGTTGTGTGTTTACATTTTAGTTTGAATAGTTTGTTGACGGCCGGAATCAATTTTGCAGACAATGTGGTGATTGTATCCAGAGAGGGAATGAGAGTAACTGATGGCCAAGAGGACGATTTAGCAGATTGCAGTACAATTGTCACAGTCCAGAGATTGAAGAAGTTAGATTTTTATGAATTTTGATCGCGAAAAATCGTCTGAAGATATTTTATGAACAGCTGTTTTTCTAACGCTTGATTCTTCTATGTTACAGAAGAGCAAAAACTGAGGAGATTTTGAAAGTTTACTACAAACTTAGAACGGATAGCTGAATCACTTAATAGTATTTTTCATTTTGACATCTTTCAAAATAAACTTTTTGTATAGAAAAAATTTTGAAAAATATCTTCTTTAAGTAGGGTCGTTTTCAAACATACATAAAAAGTTTATTCTAAAAGATATCCGCATGAAAAGCTACCATTCTAGTTTCTGAAACACTTTCTAGTTTCTATTGATTTTGCCTTTGTGAAAGACAGAATCATCAAGAGTTCAAAAATCAGCTTTTTATGAAGCATTTTAAGGAGATTTTCATCTCAATTTATCTTTCAAAATAATCTCTCTAACGCATATTTTACAAATTAAACTTTTTTTTTGGACATTTTGAGACGATTTTATTTTTGTTTTTGGTCCAACTTAAAGTGAAAAAAAAAATGAATTTGAAAACTGCCATAAAAATTAAAATAAGATTGCTTTGTTTGCATTTTAAAATTAGATATTTTCCTAATGTCAAGTTCACTACGGAGTTGTCACAAATTTCTAACATGCGTTTTGTTAATTACGAAGTTAACAGTGAAGTTGGACAGTTTTTATCTAAAATAGAAAAGGTATTTCTGGATTTATTCAGAGACAACAATCCAAGTTCGGAACTTTTAAGTTTCATTTTCCACTTTTTGTTTTTGTGCTTTGAATGCCTTAGATGGAGAAAAAGAGAGGATCGACGATTCCTTTTATGTTTCGAACACAGTTTGCCGAAGGTTCCGTATTTAATTCCAGCTTACTCGACAACATGTTATATCAGGTATATATTGTAATTAGGGATGGATCAATTTTAAGATTTTTTTTTTCAAAAAAATATATATATTTTTAATGACAGGGATTTCTCAAGGATTATTTAATTCCTGTGGTTCGTCGTTTGCTTGGAATTATACAAACTCCAGGTTCTGGGTTTCTTACATCGGTATAGTTATTGTTTAGTAATTTTCGTAAAAAATATAGTGGAAACTGTTTAAATCGAAGTTGAAGGGATCCGGATTTTATTTTTTCGTGTTATAATGTATTTTTAAAGTGTAAACTTTGTCAAAATTAAGAACAATCTTGAATGTGTTTTAGAAACTAGAGCATTTTCACGTGGATATCTTTCAAAATAAGCTATTTGTGCTGATATTAATGATGCAAATTTTAAATTTTTCGTGTCCATAACTGAACTCCGTATAATTCAGCTAAACATAATTAACTTAAGTGTTGATTCTATATGAAACCGGACCAAACATATATTTTATGTTATCTGTTTTTTTTCATATTAAACAGTTTTCACTGTTTCTAAGGCCGGCTTCAAACAGAAACACTTTTTGGTGTTAAATTGCGGTGGGTGCCGCAAAGTGGTTGACACAGCTATCGTCACATGGGCTACCATTGAAAATAGTGGCCTGCTGTTCGTGCGGAACCATTGTTATAACTTTAATGATCACAAAACAATCATAAAGAATGAAAAAACCGGTGGCTCACGTGAACACCGGCTATTTAATCAATGGTCTGCTAATGATGACCACTTTATGTGGTGACACGAAATGGTCCGTATGAAGTTGACCTAATTTGTATCCATTTTGGCAACATTTAAAGGGGCGATTTGCTATTTCTTTTTCATTCATTTTGTATCCATTTTGGCAACAATTAAAGGGTCGATTTGCTATTTCTCTTTCATTCTGGTAGGTTGTGGTCTCGAAAGATAAAGACTGGGCTTCGACTTACGGCACCATGTTTACATACTTAAGTGCATCGAGCGGCGATGTTCCCATAGCAATTTTTAGGACACAAAAACTTAATAAAGTGCTGCAAAATGAGGTGTTACTTGTCGTTATTAATATAACAAATATGTTATACAAAATGGTGCTATTATACTTTTTTTAATTGTTTGTCGTTCGACTCGTGTGTTTTTTTTTTCTCTGATAAGGTTTTGCAAGTGGATACGGTGGCCGCGGATAAAGTATTATCTGAAGAAGCCGAAGAGATCAATAACTTAGTTAAGAACCATTTGCAGAGTTTGGGACTCGCGACTGATGATTATGGTAATTTTTTTTTAAAAAAATCTTTGTTTATCTTCTTTTAAAATACATTTTTTTCCGTTGTTAAATTTTTGCTTATTGTTGAATTTATTGTTTGTTGGACGTTAAAGTTTCTCCCAGTGAACATCGAAAGCAGATGTCGTATGTAATTATAAATCCCGAACATAGTTTGCCACTTGAAAATGAAGACATTGTGTGCGTGGGCTTCATTATTATTATTATTATTTTTTTTTTATAAATATTAAGATATGTTTTTACGAACTCTTTGATTGTTTTGCGGTTTCAGAAGAACAATATTGAAGAGAAATTGAAAGTTTGTTAGGGGATGGGCTGTTCGCATGAGTGACCGTTTGCTCGTGCTCGCTCTTGCTCGCTTTCTTTTTGTGTGAATTCCCACCCACCTTAGAAACTAAAAACAGTAGCCGAATCATTTAAGGTGGCTGAATAGATATTTATTTTGTCGCCCCCCCCCCCTCCTTTCCTCTCTCAGCGGTCATATGACATTTTTGTGAATTTTGCAAGGTTATGAGCTAGATATGACAATTTACTGTGATATATGACAGCCTTATTTCCTTGTTATATCGAGGTCTCTTGATTATTCTTTCTTTCAGGAGTAAAATTAAAAGAAACGAGAAAATATTTTAGAAACTAGAATGGTAGCTCAAACACTTAGGGTATTTTCATGTTTGATATCTTTCAAAATAAACTTTTTGTAGTGCAAAAATAAAAAAAAATGACTCCAACTGACATAAAAAGTTTATTTAAAAAGATATCAACATGAAAATATCCGGATGTGATTCAGCTAGCCTTCTAGTTTCTAAAACGTATTCATGTTTATTTTTTTTATTTTGCGCTTGAAAGACAGAATACGTTTGCGCTTACAACTTTTAAGAATAAGAGTATTTTCATGTTGATGTCTTTTAAAATGAACTTTTTGCAGTGCAAAAATTAAATAAAAATGATTGCAACTGACATAAAAAGCTTATTTTAAAAGATAGCAACATAACAGCACTCTTTAAGTGATTGAGCTATTCTAGTTTCTAAAACACTTTCAACATTCTCTTAATTTTGCTTCTGAAAAACAAAATAAATGGAGTTGTGAGAGGCGTTTACACTTTAAAACCACTTTAAAGCACGAAAAAGAAAAACTGCCAAATGGCACACACACACACACACACTGCATTGAATTTTAATTAACTAAAACACATTTTTTTTTAAATTATAAGCGCACATTTTTTATTTAAAAAAAATATCTAATGTGGATTTCAATTTCGGTTGTTCCATTTTCTGTAAATTTTAACAGATTTGTTATTCGTCCATCGCAACAGTTGCAGTCATCTCGTAACAAGGCGTGGACAGTTAAGACTTAATTCGTTCTCAGTCACGGAAAGCTCAAAAAACCTTAACATGTTATTACACATTGTGTGTTGTGTCCGTTTGAAAAGAAAAATGCTATTTGTCTCTGATTTTTTTTTTTGCGGGTTTTTCTTTGGTGTTTTCTATTGTGTCACAAAAGTGGGAATTTCTTTATTTGGTATCAAATAAAAATATCTTTTATGGGCAAACAATTGCTGTTACGTATTGATCTGATTGTGGTCAACATTCGTGCGATAATAATATGGCGTTTTTCATTCTTCATAAGTAAAAGAAACCTTAGTGTATTCTTATTATTGGGTGCAAGGCCATAACATGAGTACACCGGATACGGGTCTAAAATATTTTAAACTGCCTATTCAGCTAGTTCTTTTCTCCTAAATTTATTTTACTCTCTTCACGCTTTAATTAAAAATATGCATAACAATTTAACAATCAAAAAGATCAATTATTTCTGATTGAAATTTGTAAAATTTTGAGATTATGTGGCACATTATAATATTTAACATTTTAAAGCCATGTTTGTCTTTAAAAATGTTAAATATTATAATGTATTACAATAGATTTTACAATATTTTGTAAATTATAAAATGTTTAAAGACCTTTATAAATATTTGTTTTCATTTGGGTCCTCTCAATGCTACTGTAGGTCCTAGTCTGGGTGAAAAAAGTTAAACTTAAAAAAGAGTTATGGCCCTGATTGGGTGCCAATGAGTGGTGGTGAATGTGATATATTTGGTTGTAATGTTGGATTTGGTTGTGGTGATGGAGGTGGTTATGGTAGTAGTAATCGTGATAGTGGTTGTAGAAATAGTAGTGGTGGTGGTGGATTTGGTAGTGTCAGTGCTAGAATTGGCAGTGGTATTGGTCGTAGGAGTGATGTTGGATTTGGTAGGTGTGATGGTGGATTTGGTAGCAGTGATGATGGGTTTGGTAAGTGGTGGTCGAGATTCGATAGCGTTAGTGATTGTAGGAGTGATGTTGAATTTGGTAGTAGTGGTGTTGAATTTGGTAGGAATGGTGTTGGATTTGGTAGGAGTGATGGTTGATTTGCTAAGAGTGATGGTGTATTTGGTAAGAGTGATGGTGTATTTGGTAGAGTGGTGTTGGATTTGGTAGGAGTGATGGTTGATTTGTTAAGAGTGATGGCGTATTTGGTAAGAGCGGTCGTGGATTTGGTTAAGAGCGGTCGTGGATTTAGTAGGAGTGGTGGTGGATTTAGTAGGAGTGGTGGTCGATTTAGTAGGAGTGGTGGTCGATTCGATAGCGGTAGTGGTTGTAGGAGTGGTGGTCAATTTGGTAGTAGTGTTGGATTTGGTGGGAGCGGTAGTGCATTTGGTAAGAGCGGTGTCATGGTGGATTTCATTGTGGTAGTACTAGTGGTAGTGGTTGTAGTCGTAGTAGTATTATTATTTGTAGTAGTAGTAGTTGTAGTCGTAATAGTCGTTCTAGTAGTAGTAGTAATAGCGATGGCGGTATTAATAAATACGGTAATGGAGTTGATAGTTGTGGTGGATTTTGTGGTAATGTTGGTGGATTTGGTAATGTTAGTGGTGGTTGTAGTAGTATTGGTTGTGGCGGCAGTAGTGGTGGTTGAGGTGATATTGGATTGGCGGTTGAGTCTTGAGTGTAAAAGCTAGTGGCGTTTTGAATGTATTTGTATCAACTTGGGATCATTTTTCTTGGTGTTGTTTTGTAACATTTAGCAACAATCCATACTTTTATTGATTAGTTACCTTGGTAATTGTTGGTTCCTTGGTTTCTGGATGTTTAAAAATTGTGAGCATTTATATATGTTTGTTCTATTCTACATTTATACTATATCATTTTTGTGTTGATTCCTGTGCAATTTGATACCTTAAAAACTCCGCCTCTTGCTAAGTTAGAAAGTTCAAAACTTCCACTCGTTTCCTTGACTGCCAATGAGCTTTTTTCAGTGTCTTTTTCAGAAAGTATTTATGTCAATATTTGGCAAGGTGGTGTCATAGCTTTCAATGATCATCTCTCGGAATATTTTATCAGTTTAAAATGAGACACAGACAACATTATAATATAACAAATCAATTAAATTAACTGTTTTATTACCGGGTAAACTTTATTCACAAAAGGTAACTACAATAATAATAGTATTATTACGGCCAGAAGTTTGATGTTGCTTATTTTGAGTGAGTTCTTTTCATTTTAAGCCATTGATTTTTAAATATTTTTCTGCATTATCAAAAGTTATCTGAGAAATTAAATGTGTGTTATAAACTAGAATGGTAGCTAAAACTTTCAAAATCAATTTTTTTATGGAAAAAAAGTTAAAAATGTTGTGTCATTTTCAAACTGACATAAAAAGCTTATTTTGAAAGATATCAACATGAAAATATCCTTCAGTGATTGAGCTACCCTTCTAGTTTCTAAAACACTTTCAAAGTTTTTCTTAATTTGTTCCTGAAGGACAGAATAATTAGAGTTGGAGGGACGTTTTGCATTTTAAAATCATTTTTAAAATCTCTGATTTATATTTATCTGTATTTTATATTTAATTTTAATTTTTTAAAAAATTGTTATAAAGTAAATTAAGATGAAAAAAAAATTAATGATAATACTGAAATCAATTCTGTGGTTTTTAGCAACAAATTAAGAGAAACTTCGAAAATGTTTTAAAAACTAGAAGGGGTAGCCCAATCACTTAAGTGTATTTTCATGTTAATATCCAAAAAACCTTTTTTTTTTATTGGAAAAAGGTGGTTCATTTTCAAACTGACATGCAAAGCTTATTTTGAAAAATAATCAACATGAAAATATCCTTCAGTGATTGAGCTACCCTTCTAGTTTCTAAAACAGATTGTAGTTTCTCTTCATGTTATATGTCTGAAAGACAGGAAAATAATCAAAAGTTCGAGAGAGGCATTTACATTTTTTTAAAAAAACACCTTCTAAAATATAATTTCTATTATTATTTTGATTTATCAGGTTATGATTTCGTCCAATAAGACAATTTGGGAAAAACTGCAAATTCCTGAGAATTTTCCAGGTACAGTGGACACAGTAGATTATCAAGTTCCTGATTTTGACAAGGATACAAAGATTACACCGAATTTAGAAATGTTTGAACCGAAATTTTATCCGTATGATACGGAACATCAACAATCTCGAGATCCTTTCAAAGAACCGTAAGTAATAAAATGACAAAATTGAAACTGTTTTATTTTTTGAGAAATTTGTCCACAAATTTCTAATTATCGAAAGAGAAGAAAGAATTAAGAAAAGAAAAAAAATGCGATTTATAGAAAAACTCTTGAGGATAAACATTACGAATATATTAATATCAATTTGTGGGGTTTTTTTTATAAATGTTATTGATTTATTTGGTTGTATTTTGGAGGTTTTTTTTATTTGTCACGCTATTTACCATTTTTGCATGTTTTCAATTTGAATATTGAAATCCATTATGTTAACAAAATGCCATTTCCGCTTTGATCTTTAATGTAATTTATTTATCCTCTCGAGAACAAAAAAAGAGAAAAGTTTCGAAACTTTCGATTAATTTTATTTATAGTAAATAATATTAATAAGGGAATAAGAATTTCTTTGAATTTGATTGATTTTTTTTTTGTTTCTGATAAAAATTAGAATGGAAGTTGATTTTTATGTCAAAGAAAAATCCAAGTCTTTATTGGTTCGTTTTTTAAACGAATGTTCTAAAGATCCAAAATCAGGTAATTTATTTAAAATGTGTTTTAGTAAACTTTGAACAAAAAAAAATACTTTTGATTTTTACGAGCAATATTAGAAAAAAACGTTGAAACGTTAGAAACTAGAACGGGTAGCTGAATCACTTGATTGTATTTTCTTGTTTTGATATCTTTCAAAGTAAACTCTTTGACAAAAATTGAAGAAAAAAATATCGTTTGTTTAAAGTTGGGTCATTTTCAAAAACTGCCAAAAAAAAGTTTATTTTGAATTATATCAGTATCAAAATACGATTAAAAGATGTCTTTAAAAATCACAAAGTGGTTAATTATAAATACAAATTACTAAGTAAATAAATCCAATTACAAAGTAATTAATCATAATTTAAAATTGGAACGTGATTAATTCCAATTATAAATTACTAAGTAATTTATTGCAATTCCAAATTACAAAGTGATTAATTCTAAATACAATTCCAAATTACAAAGTGATTAATTCTAAATGCAAATTACAAAGTAAATAAATCTTAATTGTAAAGTAATTAATCACAATTTAAAACTGCAACGTAATTAATTCCAATTCCAAAAAGTAAAAAAGTAATAAAAAAAAACTGCAAAGTAAATATTTTTAATTAAAAACTCCAAAGTAAATATTTCTAATTAAAAATTCCAAAGTAAATATTTCTAATTAAAAATTCCAAAGTAAATATTTCTAATTAAAAATTCCAAAGTAAATATTTCTAATTAGAAATTCCAAAGTAATTAATCACAATTACTAAATGATTAATTCCAAATACAAACCACAAAGTAAATAAATCCAATTGCAAAGTAATTAATCACAATTTAAAATTGCAACGTGATTAATTCCAATTACAAATTACAAAGTAATTAATTGTAATTAAAAAAACTACAAAGTAAATATTTCTAATTAAAAATTCCAAAGTAATTAATCACAATTACTAAATGATTAATTCCAAATACAAATCACAGAGTAAATAAATCTTAATTGCAAAGTAATTAATCACAATTTAAAATTGCAACGTGATTAATTCCTATAACAAATTACAAAGTATTTAATTGCAGTTAAAACAACTATAAAGTAAGTAATTGCAGTTAAAAAAAACTACAATTACAAAGTAATTAATCACAATTACAAATTATGAACTGAGAATAAATAAATTATTAAAATTATTAAAAAATTATTAAATATCTATTTAAATTAAAATAAAAATAATTCTAATTACAAATTCGAAAGTAATTAATAATATAATTAATATAATTAAAATAATAATATAATTTCAATTGTAACTGTAAATACAAAAGCTAACGACTTGAATAAAAGTAATTTAATTACAGTAACTAACTACTTTTACCAAATTACTTTCGAGCACTAGTAATGGTAGTAAAGGTTGCCCCACACTGTAGCCTACTGGCCTGAATCGGCTCTCATCGGAAAGGAAAATTCCGAATGGAATAAAAACCAAAACATCCAATAGGTAAACGCAGCACACTAGGCCCGGACGGATCCGAGCCGATTCCGTCTGAGCCTAATGTGGGTTTACCAATTCGATTCTTTGGTTTTTATATTCCATCTGGTATTTTCCTTTCCAATTCGGGGCCGGTCTAGTGTGGGCCAACCTTAAGTTTTGAACTTGTTTTATTATTTAAATATTTGCTCTAAAAATGGATATTTTGATTTTCTTACAAAATTGAACTGGAATATGGAAATATCTAATATATTATATTATATATTATAATTTCAGTTGTTCCCATTATCTGCTTAAGGTTATTTTTTCGAGTCTTATCATGTGTCCTCTATGTTCTTAGAGTTCTTTTGGACGGGTAAACAATAAATGAACTGTTTTATTTTAATATAAATTTAAATAAGTCTTATAGATGATTTTTTTTGTTCGAACAGCAAATACGTTCCATCGGAACCACTTCGCAACTTAGGCGGAATGAATGCGACGACAACAGCCATTGTTAAACATATTAACTGGTAGGTTGTTCTTTTTTTTTTAAAATTTGTTATCCGAATTATTGCCAAATAGCATGGCTCGGATCGGAAACACCACGTCGGCGGGTGGGGGGGGGCTCCATTGAACTGCTTGTTTTAAGAAAATTCTGATTCGTTCCGTTCCGATCCGATGTAGTTTGCAACTTGCTTTAAAACAGCTGATTTTCGAATTCTTTCTTCTGTTTTATTTGGAAAAAAATTAAGAGAAAGTGGTTTCGAAACTAGGGGAAGAGGGTAGCTTAATTACTTTAAGGGCAGTTTCATGTTGATATTTTTTAAAATAAACTTTTCATAGACGATAATTAGAGATAATTAAACAATATATATCGTCTTAATAAAGCTGGGTAGTTTTCAAAATCAAATAAGAAGCTTATTTTGAAATAATGTATATATCAAACATGAAAACACAGTAAATAATTGTTGCGGCGGCTACCCCTTCTAGTTTCTAAAACACTTTCAAGTTTGTCTTCATTTTTGAACGTGAAAGACAGAATAATCAGAATTCTGAGATGCGTTTACACCGTTTAAACAAACCTTTTAAAATTGAATGATTTTTTTTATTTCTCAAAGGGATTGTATTTTCTGGGTGAATAATTTTACTCCGATCTGGATTTCACAGGTAATTCATAAAAATCAGTTGAACAGAACAACCTCTTAATTGTCAATTTTTTTAATTTAATAGATCGCAATCGCTGCGATAACTCTCACTTTGACAGCTACGATTAATTTGATTCAGTTTAAGGTTGTTATATTTATTTAAAGAGCTGGAATTTCTATGCAAATATTTCAAAGCAAGATGTTTCTCAATTTGTGGCTCCAAGTGCCAATTGTGAAGTAATTATCAATCATCATTAGAACAACTGCAATTATGCTTCTTTCTAATCTAGTTAGACGCTAAATGTCTGGTTACTATCAGTTGTCAACCAGAAAGTTTTAGCCTCTAACTAGTGTTTTTGATTGAAAAAATACTATAAATTATTGTTGATTGATCTAAATTGGATTTTTACTTCACAATTGGCACTTTGGCCATATAGATTGAGAAACATTGGCTTGATATTGCATAAAAATCCGAGCCCTATTAATTATTAAAAATGTCTTAACTTTTGATATTTTATTTTTATAGGGCGATGTTATGAAACTGTTAAATTTGGAGTTTGTAATGGAAGTTATTCTTTCGTCACTTACACTTCTTAGGGTAAATTTGATGTAAATTTAATTTTTATATGCGGGCTTTAAGTTAAATATAACTGTAATGTTAAGCGAATTTGCTTAATGGTGGGGCCACACTAACGTTGACGTCTAACGTCCATTATGGCAATAATTAAGGCGTCAAACATATAGATTAAACTACGTGGTAAATGACGCTCTAAATCGCTTTGATGTGTCAAAAAGACCGCCACCCGAGCTATCGCCTAACGTCGAAAGCCATTAATAACGACTTTAATAAATTCGCGCGTTACGTCGTGGCTACACCTGTGTTTAATGTTAAATAACGCGACAATTAACGGCATTGGACTTTAATGTGGTCCCAGCATAAGGGTATTTTAATGAGAATATATTTTTAAAATAATCTTTTTTATGGTAATTTTTGATGCCGTTATAAAAACAAACTAACGGCTGTAGGTGGCTCCATACTTGAATCATATGAGAAAATGTAGAGTTTTCGCGCAAAAGTTTTTCAGGAGAAAGAAAAATTCGAAGTGTTTTAGAAACTAGAATCGTTGGTGACAATACTGAAAGTTTTTTCAAGGAGGATGATTAGGGCTCGGATTTTTATGTAAATTCAAGCAAAATGTTTCTCAATGTGTGGCCCAAGTGCCAACTGTGACGTAATTCATCATCATCATCAGTATAGTCTTGAGGCAACGGCGATAATGCTATTTTTTCTAATCAAAAAGGCTGGTTTAGAGGCTAGATATCTGATTACAATAAGTTGTCAACTAGAATTCTAGCCTCTAACCATTGTTTTAGATTGAAATAACAAAACAAACAATTGTTGGTTGCTCTAATAATGATGATGAGTTCACAATTGGCACTTGGGCCACAGATTGAGAAACATTGGTTTGATAATGCATAAAAATCCGAGCCTTAATGATGATATCTTTGAAAATGAACTTTTTATGACAGTTTGAAAAATAGCGAAAATAGTTTTTCATGAAATGTCAATGGAAAAAACCCAAAAAAAAAAACCAGGTCATTTTTCAAACTGAACTATAAAACGTTGAATTTTTTTTAAATATTGCCACAAAAAAAAACTTTTAGCATAATCTTTTACCATTCTAGTTTTGTAAACAATTTGAATTTTTTTTTTTGCAATGTTTGCTTCTAAAAAAACTTCATATGCTCATTATAAAAAAAAGTTTTGTCTTATCGTTTTACGTTATGTTTTAAGCTTAACTTTATTTTAAACAACGTTTTTGAATTTTCGAAGGTGATTTTTCTCGTATTTTAATGTTGTGCGAACTTTTTTATGCAGTTGTTTCCAAACTTGCGGCAATTGTTCGTGCCAACTTTTTTTCACTGTTGGTTGGCCAGAGAAGCTCTTAAGGACCTTTTCGTAAGTTCCCATTTCGTTTTTAACCTTAGTAATGAATGCTGACATTAAGGATGTTTTTCATTGTGAGGTGACACTATTTGATTTTTAGGGTCATAGGTCACTTGGAGCTTATACCAACTTTAATCTACTTCTTGCTGACGTAATGGCTACCTTATTTTGCATCGTCTTCATGGGGTATCATTTTTTTTTACTCACTTTTATTTAACTTTATAATTTGTTTTGTTTGTTCACCACCTTCTGAAATATTTGAAAATATAATCCACACTGCACAGGGATTGAACCCATGAGGGGATTAGATTTTGTTTTTTCTTACTTTTTACACCTTTTTCATAAAAGCAGCAAGTATCACAAAAAAACATGTTTTTTATTTAATTTTCTTGTTTTTGATAATTAAACCTTTATGATTTGAAAGCAGGCATGTTACATAGGCAGTTAGAAATCGGGGGAAACTTCAGTTGGCTCCGCCCTTGTTAGGACGACCGGCAACTTCTAATTGGTTTGTTGTGTGGTTCGACGTTGAAAAGGACGGAGAGCATGTGACGTCAGACCGCATAACGAACCATTTAGAAGTTGCGTTCGTCATAACAAGGTGGGAGCCATCTTCTGTTTGTCCCGATTTCTAACTGCCTGTGGCATGTTACTGGCAAGGTGGCAAATGTCGCCTGTGCTGGTCCTTCTAGGCGCTGGTGCGCCAAGCATTCACTTTATCACTTTTATATTTTCAAAATTAACCAAATAAATTAACTTGGTTGATGAAAAAAATCGATTGATTTGAAATCATAAGTGTAACATTTTAGATAAACAGCTAGGGTAGTCTAGTGGTAACGTCTCTCCCTTCCATGCCTGAGGTTTGGAGTTCAAATCCCACTAGTGTTAAACTGTTTTCAATAGAATAAATTGTTAAAATTGATGGGAATATGTTCCTTAATCTTATAAAAATGATGTTGGTATTATTCTATCCTAATGTTTTGAAACCCCTGATCTTTAAACTGGTGCCATTGTGCGGTACATGGCCCAATGCAGGTTGTGGTTCGATAAAAGACCTTCGAGGCTGCACTGTGCATAAGACTTGAAAAGTGTCAGGAAGATGCGACATCGAGTCAAGTGGGTTTCGAAGAGGCGAATTTGTGACAATAACGTTTTTGCTCTCTTCATCCCAAAGATATATGTATAGGCCTATTTTAATTTTGTTGGTGATTGTTATTCACCTATGTCCAGTCGCTATTTGTATGTATTTAGTCATGAGTAGTAATCTATTAAAAAATAGTCAAAAAAGCCCGGCGTGTAGATGAAATAGTGTTTATCTAGGGGGACAGTGCCAAAGCCTAATGTTTCCGCCCTAGGATAGTGTTGTAGCCAAATACCACCGTGCCTGTTTGAAAGGTTTGATTTTTGTTTCATACTTTAAACAGGGTTTGTAGTTTCGAACATCTTCAAAGAGGCAGTATCGACAAAGACAACCATCACTATAACCTTTTCGAGTCGATGTACTTTATTATGGTAACGTTAACTACTGTAGGATATGGAGATATTTGGCCGGATATTTGGCCTTCGCAACTTTGTATGATCACATTGATGTGTGTCGCTTTCTTGGTTCTTCCTAAACAGGTAAATTGATTATCAATGTTTGGTTCTCTTCTGTTGATCGTGTTTCAGTATTATTCATTATGACATGATCAATAATATTCACAAAAGAACAGTTTATTATGTATAAAATTAATAACAATAGCAATAGTAACAATAACAACAATAATAATAGTAATAGAAACGGTAACAATAATTTATAATAGTAGTAATAGAAATAATAACAGTAGTATAGTAACGGTATTGTTAATGGTAATTGTAACGGTAATAGTATTAGTAATGGTGTTAGGGCTCGGACTTTTAAGTAATATCAAGCAAATGTTTCTCAGTTTATGGCTCAAGTGCTAACTATGAAGTAAAAATCCTCATTTAGATCAACCAACAGTTATGTTTTTTTTTTTCAATCAAAGACACTAGTTAGAGGCTAGAATTATCTAGCTGACAACTGATAGTAACCAAACGTCTAGCCTCTCTAACCAACCTTTTTTTATTAAAAAAAAGCATAATTGCAGTTGCTTTAATGGTAATGATTGCTTTACAATTGGCACTTGAGCCACAAATTGAGAAACATTTGCTTGATATTGCATAAAAATTAAAGCTCCAGTAATAATAATAATAATAATAATAATAATAATAATAATAATAATAATAATTTGAATTTGAAAAATTACTCTGCAAGCAGCCATAAAGGCATATGGCAGAGGGACAAGAGTCCAAGTGCAGCATAGAAAATGCATTGTCAAAACCAGAAAATATAAAACCCTATTGATATAAACCCAACAACAATTTCAATATTTTTTAATGCTGCAAATATATGCATTGTCAAAACAAAACAAAACAAAATTATGACTCCCATAAAATACGTTTTTCCTGCACAAAATCCCCAGCAAGCGAGTTCCATTGTCGAATCGCCCTCGGGACAAATGACCAGTAATAAGAATCTGTTCGTGCAAAAATCTCTCCAACTTTATTAGAGTGGTCACCCCTACCCAAATATAATGCCCTGCAAAGTTTACTTGAAGTAGGTTAGGGCAAGAGCCTTCTAGCATTCGATTAAAGATATTAAGACTAAAATCTGAACGTCTTGCAAGTAAACTATCCCAACCAAGCTCTGAAAGCATTTTAATAATAATACTAACAACAACAATAATAATAATAATAATAATAATAATAATAATAATACTAACAACAACAACAACAATAATAATAATAGTAATAATAATAATAATAATACTGACAACAACAATAATAATAATAATAATACTGACAACAACAACAATAATAATAATAATAACACTAACAACAACAATAATAATAATAATAACAACAATAACAACAACAATAATAATAATAATAATTAGATATATAGTATCCCAGGTCTGTGTGGCTCTCTATCTATCTATCTGTCTGTCTGTCTATCTATCTATCTGTCTGTCTGTCTGTCTGTCTGAAGTAACGCTGTACAATCATTGAAGCGCATCAGAATTTATATAAATTTAAATAAATTAAGAAATAAACAGCTTTTTTCTCTCTCAAGGTCAACTATATGTTGCACCCTTCCCATCCAAGAACCCCATTGATATTAAATTGGAAAGGGAAAAAGCTTGGAAAGTGTAGAAGGGGGGGGGGAGAGAAACGTGGAGGGGAGTGGGAGAGAGAAACGTGGAGGGGGAAAAAGTGGGAGGGGTGACTGAAATTGAAATGAAATGAGTAAAAAAAAAAGAAAATACGAAGCGCATGCGCACAATTAATTGCCTGTGAATTTTCCTCCCGTCATTTATGACGGGTTACCCCACTAGTAATAATAATAATATTAATAATAACAATAATACTAATAACAACAACAATAATAATAATAACAATAATACTAATAACAACAATAATAATAATAATAACAACAATAATAATAATAATAACAACAATAATAATAATAATAATAGCAATAATACTAATAACAATAATAATAATAACAACAACAATAATAATAATAATAATAATAATAATATTAACAATAATACTAATAACAATGATACTAATAACAACAACAATAATAATAATAATAATGACAACAACAATAATAATAATAATAATGACAACAACAATAATAATAAACTTTATAAATAAAATTAATAAAAAAGAAATAAATAGTAATTTAATAAAATTGTTTGAGTTCAGTTTGAAAGTTTAGCTTCAACTTGGATGGAAATGCAAAGAATGGGAGGTTCTTACAACAAGAAAGGTACATTGTACGACAAACATGTTGTTGTTTGCAGTACGGAACTTACACAAGACCTTGCGTCGGACTTTTTGGGAGAATTTTATTCACATAAACACTTACAGGTTTTTATACGTTAAATTTGTTGAGTATTAAATGATATTGGATTTTAATTTATTAATTTATTTATTTCAATCAGAACTTTAACGTTGTGTTTCTTGCTTCGGCCGACTTGGATCGTGACGCACGTCGTGTCTTACAGAACCCAGTTTGGTCTTATCGTAATAAATATATTAAGGGTTCTTGCTTGAAAGATGAAGATTTGCATCGAACGAAGTGCGTTTCTAAAATTCCGATGCTTGTTTCGAATTTGCTTAAAGTTGAATCATTTTTAAACTGACATAAAAAGTTTATTTTAAAAGATATCGTTGAGGAGGGGGGGGGGGGGGAAAGGCTACCCCTCGATTTCTTTACTATATAACTTTTCAAATACACTTTGAATTTCTTCTAAAAGATGCTTCAAAAAATTTAAGCACTTGAATCACTTTTGTAAAAACAAAACAAACATAAACAAAATTCACAAAAAAAACTGGAGTTTTCTTGGAAGATAAACTTAAAAGTCTCGTATTTTTCAAAGGGTCCATTTGGCCGAAGCTTGCTTCTTTCTCGGTGCGGACAATAGTGTGGACAAAACAGCTGCAGTAGGTTTTTTTTTTAACAAAAATATGGGTATCTGAATTTACGAATACGATTATCATATTAATTTAATGTGTTATTATTATTCAGGATCAACATACGATCTTACGATCGTGGGCTGTTAAGGATTTTGCTCCTAATGTTCCGCAATATGTGCAGATATTTCGAACACAGAGCATTGTTCATGTTACATTTGCAGGTTTGTTCTATATTTGTTTCACAACTCAGTAGTCATAAGAGCCCCCAATTTAAAGGGGCGCTAAAAGTGAAAAGTTATGCAATTTTTTAACAATTACTAATTAATTTGTAGTAATTTATGCAATAAATTGAAAATGTGACAATTATAATTAATTTTTATATTATTTTAAGACGGTTTATGAACAGCTGTTTTCCGAGATCTGGCAATTCTGCTGTTTTATGAACAAAATTAAAAGAAACTAGAAAGTGCTTTAGAAACTAGAAGAGTAGCTCAGTCACTTAAAGGTATTGTTTTTCATTTTTGTATATAAAAAGTTTATTTTGAAAAATATCAATATGAAAATGCTCTTAAGTGTTTGTGCTACTATTCTAGTTTCTAAAACACGTTCAAGTTTATCTTCATTTTGCACCTGAAAGACAGAATAATCAAGAGCTCAAGGGACGTTTCCATTGTAAACTGTAAAACCTCCTTGAAAGTAAAAAAAGAGTTGTCAAACAGCCAGGGGCCTCGAAATCCCACAGCGCTTAGGGGCCACTGTGATACATGTGCCTCGTATTTTGTATTTAATTCATCGTTGTTTTTAATTTGAATTTTATCTAGAACACGTTGTTTGCGAAGATGAATTCAAGTACGCAATGTTAGCTTATAATTGTATGATACCCGGAACTTCGACACTTATTACGCTGTTACTACACACATCTCGAGGAGAGTAAGACCGATAGTTTTTTCTTCTTCTTTTCGATGTAAAGAATTATTTTTTTTATCGATTGAGAGATTTTTGTTCTTGTTCGTTAGAGAGGGTCAAGATGCTTCCGAACCGTGGTTACGTCTTTACGGAAAGTGTTCTGGAAATGAAGTTTATCACATAGTGGCGGGACAAAGCAAGATTTTTGGTCGTTTTATCGGAGAAAGTTTTTCTCACGCTGCTCTTCATGCGCATCGTATGTTTGGAGTTGTCCTTGTCGGAGTTCAGACCGAAAGATGTGCTTCTCAACACAGTGATGGCTACAATATTATGCTTAATCCCGGTCCGAGTTATTATCTTCGAAACACAGACATTTGCTTTTATTTGAGTATAACTCGAGAGGAAGACATCACTTTCACTACGGTCAAAAAGGAGGGTAAAAACAAATTCCCACTTGAATCTTTCTATTGGTTAATTTCTTTTACGTCATCTTTACATTTGTAGCCGATTCGTCTGAAGAGAAGAAATCTTCTAAAAAGTTTCCGTTTGTGAAAAAGATTGACGAGACTGAAACCAAGAAGTTACGCATTCTAACAGCTAATACATTTAGTGAGCTCGTATTGTAATTAATTATGTTGTTTTATGGTTATTCTGCGGTTCAGAAGAGTGATACTAAGGAGAAATTGAAAGTCTGTTAGAAACTAGAACAGGTAGCTTTCACGTTGATATAACTTTCAAAATAAACTTTTTAGCAACAAAATATCATTTAGTTAAAGTTCAGTCATTTTGAAACTCACTTGGAAAGCTTGTTTTGTGAGTGAGCTACCCTTCTAGTTTCTAAAACACTGTCTGGTTTCTTGTAATTTTACTGCTAAAAGACAGAATAATCAAAGTTCGAGAGACGTTTGCACTTTAAACCCAGCTTAAGGTGGTTTATGAACAGCTGATTTTTTAAAACTATGGTTATTCTGTAGTTTAAAAAGAGCCAGACTAAGAAGGAACTTAAAGTCTTTTAGAGACTAGAATGGGTATCGCAACCACTTAAATGTATTTTCATGTTTTGATATCTTTCAAAATGAACTTTTTATAGAATAAAAATTAAAAAACAATATTATCTGCTTAAAGTTGGGTCATTTTCAAACTGACATAAAAAGCTTATTTTGAAAGATATCATCAGCATATTTAAGTGATTGAGCTACCCTTCTAGTTTTTAAAACAATTTCGAGTTTTTCAGAATTTTGTTTTTGAAAGACGGAATAATCGAAGTTCGAGGTACGTTTTCATTTTTGTTAAGTTCAAGTTTTATCATTTTAGGTAGGACTACTGGCAGGAATATTACAATACGACGTCCAAAATTTCGAGAAAAGCAGTTTGTAGAGATAATATTTTGTTAAAATTCTGATGACGAATTACGTTTTAAATTAAACCTGTATCAATTAATTAAAGAGTTCTCGTAATTGGTTATCCACCGATTACTCCATATGTTGGAACCACTTCTTGTAAGTGTTATTTGCTCGAGGAAAAGAAACCGATCTGCTGCTTACATTTGAGCCAAGTAATTATTTTTTACCTTGATTCGACTATGGAACATTGTTATTAACTTTTCTAGTTTTATCGTAGGAATGTGTCCATTGTGCATACAAAAGTGCGAAAGATTATCACTGGAACAACAGAGTGATAATTTTGGCGGCTGACCACGCAAGTCTTGGAATTTATAACTTCATTGTTCCGCTTCGAGCTTATTTCCATCAGGAATATGCTTTGAGTCCCATTGTGTTGCTACTGGAAAAGAAGTAATTAGAATTCTAAGCTGGTTTTAAAGTGTAAAAGACTCTCGAGCTCTTGATTGTGTTCTGTCTTTCGAAAGCTTTTTTTGTGATTTTTCGCTTTTATAAAAAAGGTGTAAAAAGTAAGAAAAAACAAAATGTAATCATGTCTTGTCGTGTTGGTGTAGTGGTTAGGGTCTGATCCCATGGAAATGTTTGTCTACCTTGGTCATGGTTTCGATCCCAGTGCAGTGGGAATTTATTTAAAATACTAGTGGGGTAACCCGTCATAAATGACGGGAGAAAAATTCAGAGGCAATTGTGCCCAGCATTAGAATTTCTTTTCCTCCGCCCTCTTATGACGTCAGACCAAGTAACAAACCCAATTAGAAATTGATGACGTTCATAAAAGGGCGGAGCAAAAGAAATTCTAATGCTGGGCACAATTGCGTGTGATCAATTCTAGTTTAATTTTGCTACTATTATCTCCTCCCCTTTTTTATATTTGAAAGAGAAAATGAGTTTTTCATTTTCTCTGGTGTGCGCATGCGCGTCGTTTGTTCCTTTTTTACTTCTTTCATTATAATTTCAGTCACCCCCTCCCACTTCCCCCCCCCCTCCACGTTTCTCTCCCCCCTCTACACTTTCCAAAATTTTCCCCTTTCCAATTTAATAATCATGGGGTTCTTGGATGGGAAGGGTGCAACATATAGTTGACCTTGAGAGAAAAAAAAAGCAGTTCATTTATTCAAATTTATATAAATTCCGACAAAGGTGTTTGTCCAGAGTTAGATGACAGACACCCACACACACACATACGCACACAGACCTGGCATAATATATATATAATATTTCACAAACAAATTATGAAGTTAAATAAAAGCGAGTAAAAATCTAGAAAACGAAAAACTAGGAAATAAACTAGAATAAAATGTAGAGAAAAAAAAATAGAAAAATACTAGAATAAAAACTAGGAAAGAAAAGTTAGAAGAAAAAAAACTAGAAAAGAAATTAAAAATCTAGTAAAAAAACTAGAAAAGAAAAAAGAAAAATTAGAATTGTAGCAAAAACAACTATTAAGTGATTCAGCTGCTACAATTACTTTTTTTTTTCTAATTTTTTCAATTTCTATACCGGGTAAGTCAGGTTAATATTGCTCTCCTGAAATGCAAAATAACGAGAGTTCGAAAAAAACAATTTAATATCATATTTCTGTTGTATGACTACTTTATTTTGATTTTTTTTTAAATTCTATTGACCTGATCTCTCATTTCTGGATTCAATGTCTTGGTTTCCTGATGTTTACTGGATGCCGGGTTCTATTGACTGGTTCAAATTAGGAGTTTTAATTGTTATTTCTGATAGGAAGGAAATAATTGTGTTTTTGTTTTAAATTTTCAGTTTGGATGACTTATTGCGTGCCGGAATGAACTTTGCTGAATATGTGGTGGTCGTTAACAAGGAAGCTTCGAATGCAACCACCGAGGAAGAAGATTTGTCTGACTGCAACACGATTGTTGCAGTTCAGACCATCTTTAAGTATTTTCCAAATGTGAACATCACAACTGAACTGTGTCAACCTTCGAACATGAGATTTATGCATTTTCAAGCAAATAATGAATACGCATTGCATTTGTCTGAAGTTGAAAAGGTGTTGTTTATGTTTGTATAAGTTTTCAAATGGCCAATAGAAATCTAAATATTTTGCGTTTTGAAAACAAATTTGAAAGTGTTTTAGAAACTAAAAGAGTAGCCGATAAGTCCAGGTTGCATTGACTTAGAAGATAATTTCAAGTTTCATTTTAAACTAGAAGATTAATTGAAGCCGAAAAGAGAATCTCCACAGTGATATTGCTTTTAAAATACACTTTGTAAAGCAGTTTGAAAATGACTAAAATTTGCAATTTTTATCCTTGTATTAAAATAGGAAGAAAGCAGTGAACGCTTTTCAGAAAATCTCATGAAATGTTTATTTTTAAAAATATTATAAAAAGTTTATTTTTGAAAATAACATTACAAAGCATTTATTTTTTAAAGATATCAACTTAAAAAGTTTATTTTTAAAGATATCAACGATTCATTTACTCTTCTAGTTTCTAAAACACTTTTTCAGTTTTTTTTTTTCTTAACGTTGTATTTTTTTAAAATGCAGAATATTAACACAGGCTATTGTTATTTTTTATTTACTTATGTTGCAAATGGCTAACTTATAAAAAATCTGAAATTGGATTCAATTTAAATATTTTTCAGCATGAAAGAGAAAAGGGTTCAATCATATCTTTTATGTTTCGCCTGCAATTTGCTTCTGGAATTGTTTTCAGTGCTGGAATGGTGGACACTCTCCTCTATCAAGTACGTATTTATGTTTCGAGTGTTTAAAAAAAGTTGTTTAACAATATATTTTTTTACGAAACAGGCTTTCGTAAAGGATTATCTGATTCCGATTGTTCGACTTTTGTTGGGAATTGATCAGGCTCCCGGGTCTGCATTTCTAACTTCCGTAAGCACGTTACATACGATTTGTAAATTCGCATTTTTGATTAAGTTGGCTTTATAGATATTTATTTTGTAAAAAATAATTTAAAAATAATTAAAAAACATTTAACCAGCCACCTTAAACCTTCTAAAAATGAAGAGGGAGTCTAGGCAGCCACCTAGTATGCCTAGACCTAAACGCGCCATTGAATAAAGCATGAACTTTCGCCCACTAGATTTTCGTTGACAGGACTGAAAGTTGGATGGCAACTTACGGCAGCCTTTTCACCCATTTGTGTTCTTATAACGGAGACATTCCGATTGCCATATTTCGAACTCATTCCGATGGCAGCCCAACTAATAAGGTTTTTTTTTCAGTATTTGAGAAAAAAAAATCAGATTTAATTATATTAAATATTATATTGTAGGCGACCGTTTCTGGAGTTTACAACCGTTGTTCGGAACAAGAACAAATTGCGAGCGTTATCAAATCACGATTGGCTAATTTGGATATGCCTTTTCATTTCTGTGGTAGTTGTATTAGGAATCTTTAGAAGAGTTTTAGATTTCAGAGTCAAATTATAAGAATTGCAGTGCTAGCTAGATGGGCGACCTTCGACTTCATTTTGTCGCTGAAAAGTGTTTCAAAAGTCGCCTGTGTGCCAAGGAGCTCCCTAATTCAAAACTAAAGATTTGTTTTATGTTCTTCTGTAGGTAATTCGTCTTCGCCTTCGACAAACAAAGTATCTTATGTTATTATTAATCCAAATCATGATTTGGAACTCGAAGAGGGTGACATTCTGTAAGTGTATCCGCTTGCGAAGTCTGTTTCAGTGAAGTATTTAAGGTGGTTTTGTAAATATTTATTTTGTTTTTGTCCTTTCAGTTTTGAGAAAATTTATATTTTTCACGTGAACGTTTTTCAGGAGAAACATTACGAAAAATATTCAAAGTGTTTTAGAAACTAGAATAGTTGGAGATAATGCTAAAAAAAAATTTCAATGATGATATCTTTCAAAATATACTTTTTCTGACAGTTTGAAAAATGGCGAAAATAGTTTTACATGAAATGTCAATGTCAATTTTCAAACTGCTATAAAATTGTTTATTTTTTAAGATATTGCAATGAAAAAAACTTTTAATATCATATTTTACTATTCTAGTTTTGAAAAAAATTTGAATTTTTTTTCGTAATGTTGTTTCTAAAAAAAAACATTCACTTTGCGTGCAAATTTTACAAAAATGTCTATTGAGCATAGCATTAGCTACTTCAGTGATGCCGTCTGGAGGGAAAAAAAAAGCAAAATGAATATGTATAAAGCCATCTTAAACAGTTTTCTTTTTGTTTGACATTCGTAAATTCTGTATTTGTTCGTATATATAGGTTTCTCTTACGACCACCATCCTGAGACATCGTCGTAATCGTGAATACGGTTCCAACTTTTTTTTTTAAGAAATTATGATTATAATTTTTTGAAATTTTGAGTCATTATTGTTGTAAATATTTGTACGTGAGTCTGTGTTTTTGTTCGAATTGTAGTTTTTCTTTGTATTTTCAGCTATTTTGATACAAATGAATCCAAATAGAATGGTGATTTGATTTAAATCGATTTGATTTAAGCTGGTTTTAAAGAATAGATTTTCAGGAAGAAAATTACGAGTTTTAATTTAGAGTTTTTGTTTTAGAAACTAGAAGGGATATCTCAATCACTTAAGGGCATTTTCAAAGATATCAACTTGAAAATACCCTTAAGTGACTGAGGTATCCCTTCTAAGTCTAGAATTAAGCTTTCAAAATTTTAACTTAACTTTTACTAAAGATGGTATTTTTATGTTTTTAAAATGTTTTTAGAAATAATAGTGGAGCTCAAATACTTAAGGGTAATTTCATGTTAAATTTTAAAATAAGCTTTTTGTGTCCATTTGAAAATGACACAAAATATAGCTGACATTTTTTTTAAAGTTTTGTCTATAAAAAGTTTAATTTGAAAGATATCAACATGAAAACACAATTAAGTAATTCAAGGTACCATTCTAGTTTCTAATACACTTTCACTTTCTCATTAGTGTTGCTCTTTTGAAGCTTGAGACCAGTTCTTTTTCATCTGCTTTAAGATTTTTTTAAGAGCTGATTTCAGATTGAATGTATGTTAGAAACTAGAATAATAGCTAAATCACTTAATAGTATTTTCACGTTGATATCTTTCAAAATAAGCTTTTTATGCCAAGTTTAAAAATAACCCCACTTTAAGCAGACAATATTTTTTTTTTAATTTTTGTTTATAAAAAAGTTTATTTTAAAAGATATCAACATAAAAATACTCTTAATTGATTTGTTCTACCCTTCCAGGTTCTAAAACACTTTTCTAGTTTTTTTTTTTTACTCTTAAAAGACAGAATAACCAGAGTTTAAATTGCGGCTTACTCTTTAAAACTAGATTAAAACAATAGATTTTTTATTCAAAGAAACAAAACAAAAAATAAACCACTTTTGCTTAAAATAAACGAGAAATATGAAACTCGGTCAAAATAAGAATTGTTTAAAATAGTACAGGACATCATTTAAAAACAATAAACCAAAATGGTGTTTACTTATTATTTTAGTCTTTATTTAGAAATTTGTTAATTTTAATAATTATAAAGTTTTTTTTTAAAAAAAAAAGAAGATTGGCAACTGAGATTTTAGACAAATCTCAATTAAAATGGGTAAATTCAATAATAATAAGTTTAAGCAACTTTGACATTGTGATTATATTTTGTCATTTCATGTTGTTTGCTTGGACAATGGACACTGGACATTATTTCTCCTTTTATGACTGGACATAATTAATTTACGAGGTAACTTTGAATTTATTTTTTTCATTTTAAATGTACTAATGTTTATTTAATTAATGTATATTGTTAGAGAATGAATTGGGGTATAATGTCGTTTTTGGATTTGCATGGACTTTTTTTTAAAAAAAAAAAGTTCATGCATGTTTATTGATTCCATTCCACTTAGCTTTTACATTAATAATACACACGCACATTTTGGTCACTTTACGAGCTCTTTCGTAAGTGACGCAGCATGCAGAATGAAAACGCATACAAATAATGGCATACATACACTTACAGATGTTTGTATAATGAAAACATACATACATACATACATGCATACATACATGATGTACGCACAAAAACAAACATACATGCATGCAAAATGAAAATACTCGCATTGTGGACACTCGACCAGATGCATGCATAATGAAAACATATACAAACAATAACATACAAACGTATACGGTGAACACAAACAGATGCATTTAATATGACAACACACACATTGGCACACACACACACACACACACACACACAAGTGTACGCACAAACACACATCGACAATGTACGCACAAACATGCATATGCAAAACACATTTGTTGGACACAAACAGATGCATTTGTAATGAAAACACACACATTGTGTTAGTGACACATCACATACGAGCGTACTGATGCACACACCCACATAGACAATGTACGCACAGACACAAACATACGTGCGTGCCTGCATGCAGAGTGAAAACACACACATGTTGGTTACTTACCAGATGCACACAGGCTGAAAATACACAAGTTATTTTTAATAGATGCATTACAAAATAAGAACGCACACAATGGCATACAAGCTTTACAATTACAATTAGTACTCTGCTAGCAGCCAAATAGGCCTATATGGCAGAGGGACATAAGAGTCCACATGCAGCATTAAGCATTGTCAAGCACATTTAAATGCACATATACTGTATAAAAACAAAATGAATATACAAATGTCAATCCCACAAAATTATCCCCATTCACCACTGCCTCAGGAAGAGAGTTAGTTCCATTGTCTTATATAACTCTAGGGGAAAAAGACCAATAATATAATATGAATCTGTCCTAGGAAAAATCTCCCTAATTTTCCTAGAGTGGTCAGCCCTGCCCATGTATAGTGCTTAAATGAATATCACTAGACTGCAGTTTAGGACAATCACCACGTGTAATTTTTCCAAACAATTTCAAACTTAACTCAGCCCTGCGATGTGCCAAACTATGCAATTGTAGCACTGACAGCATTATGTTGAACACAGAAACAGATTCATTTAGAATGATGAAATGCACTCACACATACACAGTGTACGCACAAACACATGCGTGCATGCATGCAGAAGGAAACCAACACACATGTTGGACACTAAACAGTTGCACGCATAATGAAAACACGCATGTGTTGGACCATATAACAGATGCATTTTAATAGGAAAAACTCACGCATTATGTTAATATCGTACACCTGAACACACATACTGAAGCACACTTATTACAAAATGTACACAAATAGAACATGCGTAAAAGTCTGTGACGGATGAAGAATTATTATTATTTCTCCCCTCTCTCTGATTATATTTACAAAAAGTGCATATTTTATGTTCAAAATATTAAGCACTTATTTTTTTTGTAAGATTACATCAAATTGAAATCCATCATTTATTTGAACACAATGAAAATTGTCTTCATAGTTGCTTTTTTTTTCTTCTTGCAACTTTATATGGCATTTTTTTACAGAATGAAATTGAAACTTTGTTTTTTTTTATGATAAATTCTAATTTTGTATGCATTTTACAAACATAAAATCTCATAAATAAATTATAATTTTTTGTTTGTTATGTGGGTGCAGCTTTACATTAAAATGTTTGGACCCTACTGACTGAAGCTAACTAAAATAATAAAGCAGATATATATTTTTTTTCTGTATATAAATAGTAATGACTAGAGCTCGGATTTCTATGCAATATCTAAAACAAATGGTTTCTCAATTTGTGGGCTCGAAGTGCCAATTGTGAAATAATCATTCATCATCATTAGAGCAACTGAAATTATGCTTTTTTTTTTCTTCTCTTTCTAATCATAAAAGGCTGGTTAGAGGCTAGATGTCTGGTTATACTATTAGTTGTCAACAAAGAGTTCTAGCCTCTAACTCGTGTTTTATGATTAGAAAAAAGGGTGATTCTAAGCAGGATTGTTACTTCCACAATATTTTTGCATTTGACGCCACTAATTGAGAAACATTTGTTTGATATTACATAAAAATCCGAGCCCCTTTGTTGTTGTTTGTAGAATTTTTTTTTTCAGCATGTTCTAATTAGCAGTAGTTTATAATGAAGTTTTCACTTTAATATTAATTTTTTTATGATGTCAACTATGCTTTAATGTGATTAAACATTCTTCTTCCTCTCTCTCTTTTTTTATTTCAGTTTGAGAGCACACAAAAAACTGGTGGTTGCAGTAAAATAATGTTGGTTTTGGTGATGATGATGGCGCCGAATTGACACTGAGAACCGCACCCACTTAACTATACTTGGAGCCAGCCAGGAAAATTCTGAAAAGGTTGCATACAAAAAAAAAAGCCGTAGAGAGAGAGAGAGAGAGAGAGGATGTCTGTGTCTTTATATCAACTGATGAGAACACGAGATGTTTCCAGGATTTGGTAAGCTGCAAACACAACCTCCTTTTAGATTTAGTTGCATTAAAAAGTTACAAAAAAGAGCACATCACCTTATGTCACATAACAACAACAACAACAACAACAACTTGCAACAAACACCAGCACTAAAAATAAACCCTAACCTTTCACTATGACAACGAATAATAATAATAATGGTGTGGATAATAATAATATTGGTGTTGTCCATTCACTTCCACCTCGATATAGGTTAAGAGATCTTTTTGGAGGAGATTATGCATACACAGATGATGGAGAAAGGTAAATTTAATTAGCTTTACTAATGGGGGTTTTTTTTCTTCTTCGTAATTTTAAGCTAATGATATTAATGCAACAAGTATTATTATATTATCTGTGCAATTTGATGGGGAGTTTTTTTTTTCTCTTCTTTTCTTACTAATTTAAATAAGGATGAAACAGCGATTGGACATTAGAACATTTTCTAGTTTACTGCATTGCGCTTCTAATATGTAATAAGTTGCGGAGGGGGTTGTTTTTTTTAAAAAAAATGATGTTGCAATTGACATTTAAGAGTAGTGTTTTATTTTCAGCTTGAATTCGAGTGGTATGAGACTGGGTGAATCTTTTATTTTACTGCAAACGGAAATTTGTTGAAATGTAGAGAAAATACATTGTAGGGAGAGAAAAAAACACAAGCGATTTTTATGAATGTAATTGAGGTTTTTTTTTTATCTCAGTCACTTAGTAATTGCTTCAAATGTTGCGACTTTTTTTTTCTCGATCGAAAGTTGTTGCAGTTCAGTGACCCTTCTGAAAGGGACACTTGTTCAGGGCACACATAATCGCAAGTGACCCAAACACCAATGACAAACACAAGCACCAATGACAAACACAAGCACCAATGACAAACACAAGCGCCAATACCAAACACAAGCGCCAATGACAAACACAAACGAATATGACAAACACAAGCGCCAATGACAAACACAAACGCCAATGACAAACACAAACGAAAATGACAAACACAAGCGCCAATGACAAACAGAAACGCCAATGACAAACACAAACGAAAATGACAAACACAAACGAAAATGACAAACACAAGCGCCAATGACAAACAGAAACGCCAATGACAAACAGAAACGCCAATGACAAACACAAACGCCAATGACAAACACAAACGCCAATGACAAACACAAACGCCAATGACAACCACAAGCGCCAATGACAAACACAAACGCCAATGACAAACACAAACACACGTGGTCAAACAAGAATAAACGCCAGAGTGACACAAGTGACAAATAAGTGTCACTAACAAATGTCGAATACCATTGGCACACGCACCATAACAAACACTAGTGACACGCATACAAACACAGGTGACACAAAAATACCAGTGACACATTCTCTCTAGTATCATACACGTACAGGACAAACACCAGTGACACAAACAATCATAAGTGACATACAAACACTAGTGACACGTCGTCTTAAGTACCAGTGACAAACACAATGTCAAATTACCAATGACATTCTCACTAGTGACACACCACGTACAAACACCAGTGACAAACACAATGTCAAATTACCAATGACATTCTCGCTAGTGACACACCACGTACAAACACCAGTGACACAAACAATCACAAGTGACATACAAACACCAGTGACACATAGTCATAAGTACCAGTGACACACACAATGTCAAATTACCAATGACATCTTCGCTAGTGACACACTACGTACAAACACCAGTGACACAAACAATCACAAGTGACATACAAACACTAGTGACACATAGTCTTAAGTGACAAACACAGTGTCAAATTAGTAATTACCAATGACATTCTCGCTAGTGACACACCTCGTACAAACACTATAGTGTCACAAACAAAACTAAAAAAACACTCATAAGTAACAGTGATACAAACCAACATATAGGTGACACACAAACTTAATACTTTTGAAATCTTTCATATTTGAAGATTGATATCACAGTATCACAGTTGTTTTGAAACTTTTCTTTAGTAGAAAGAATAGAGGGGGGGATGTTGGTGTGTGTTTTTTTTTAGCTTTGAATTACATTTACTGTCCAGTAAGGCTTTCATGTTGGCACCGTGCCGAAAACCATTTTGCTTGTTTTATGGTTAATATTGTATCTAGTGTATATATATATATATATATATATATATATATATATATATATATATATATATATATATATATATATATATATATATATATATATATATATATATATATATATATATATATATATATATATATATATATATATATATATATATATATATGTGGAATATATACACAATATATGAAGGAATATCGACGGAAATGATCGATTTTGGCAACACTTAATTTTACTTTGTCTATTATCATTACTATTATTATAGCTCGTTGCACACATCTGCCTCTTTTGCCGGTTATATTTTTACTCTTCAAAGTTAATTCCTCTGCACAGCATAATTCCAATGCAGAGAAGTTATTTAAAGGAGGTGCTTTTTTTTTACTATTTTTCATAGACTTTCACTGTAACAACAACAACAACAAAAATTAAGAACAAGTTAACCACTTGCTGTGTTTCAGCTTCAATTATTTATTAGCACAGCCTACACCTTAAAACGTTAAGCTTTACTTTTTTTGGGCACTTTTTTTTCATCATTTATATTCTAAACAAGGCATCAGTTTTGTGTCTTATTCTTTGTTGTCATACATTTAATATAAGACATGTGTTGACTTTTATCTAATTTCTTTTTACATTTAATAATGTGAAAGGTGTAAGTTCATTATTTTTTTTTTTCGGAGGTTGCAGCAGGTTACTCTCCTCTGCATTGTTCAAGTGCTGCAGCATCTCTTGTTGTCATGACAACCAACAGGACCCAACCCTATATATTTATATGTGCCCAAATATGTACAATAGCTTATGTTTATTTATTGGTATGTGTTTTCAAAACACAGACAACATTAAGGAGATATATTGAGGTGGAGGGTACAGATTTTTAGGATATATTTGTGCGTTCTGTTAGGAAAAAGGACGGTTTTTGTGAAGGAGGAGGAGGAGGAGGAGGAGGAGGCGCGCGCGCTCTCTCTCGAAACCAAACACCGTCGTCGTCGCCACCACCACCGCCACCGCCACCTAAAGAGACGAGAGTCCCTCCTTTCCGTTTTTTTTTTTGTTTTTTCTTAGCCCAAAAAATCTATCAGTAAATGGTCCACCCTTTTCCTTATATCTTCAGGCAAATTTAAGCATAGCTTTCATTCAGTATATATATATATATTTATGGATTTTTGTGTAAATTTTATTTTTCGCCACTGATAAGTAAAAGCTTTATTTCAGAGTTAGAAAAGATAAAAGAGAAAATTTTACTCAATTTTTTGGTTATAACATATAATATATTATATAATATATAAGTAAGGTGGGCTTTTTTTGTGTGTGTCGTTGTTGTTATGCAATTTTATTTTGCATCAAAGTAGATAACAAAACAACACACCCTCTCCAAAAAAGAGACATAGAAGAGAAAGGAGATATGTTGGCACCATCATCCAGAATCTTCGGCACATTATCGAAAACGAAACGTTCCGATGGAGACGACATTTCATTACCGTTAATATGACGTAAAAATCCAACTACAATGGGAATGAAACCAATGGATATGTGGTTGGAAGGAAGTAGAACCAGCATTAGAGATGAAAGGTATCAGAAAAAAAAAAATCATGAATTCAAAATTTAGAAAAAGAGAAAAATTCGCATGCTGCTTGCTGCAATTGAGACTTTTTTTTGGTCTCTCTGTCATAGGGCCTTCCTGAGCTACTTGCAGAAGAATAATTCTTGATATTCAAATTGATGCAAGGGTGTTTATTAACTACAGTTTTGATTTTTTTTAAACACCTTTTGAGTATATGTGTTTTGTTAATTGTTTTATAGGCACATCTTGTATTTTTTTTTATTTGCACTTTTCGTTTTTTCTAGTCTGTAAATCAATATTTGCTGTCATGTTTCTTTTTTTTTAGAAATATATTTTTATCTACTTTATTTCTGATAGAACAACCAAACAAATCAATGAGAATTGAGTATTTCCTTTAAATAAATTCTCAGTGATTTTATGTTTTGTTGGTTGATTGAGTTGCTCAACTATATCTAATATATCTAATATATATCTATATATATATATATATATATATATATATATATATATATATATATATATATATATACATATATTTAGACACATATTTATACACATATTTATACACATATATATCTAGGATACATATATATATATATATATATATATATATATATATATATATATATATATATATATATATGTATCCTAGATATAGATTGAAATGTAAAATCATTGGGGCTCAAATTTCCATGAAAAATGTGCCTTTGAGAAAAAACACATTCAGAGCATCCAATTTGAGGCTTTTTTTTATATAAAACTTTTTCTATCTTTGAGAATTTCTACATCTGGTTTTAAGATTTTTTTTTTCCCAAAAAGAAATTGATGCAAATATTTTGCTGTAGGGGCTTTTTTATGTTATACATATGTATTCATGTAACTGTCAAAGTGAAAAGAAAGCCTATTTATTATGCATAATAACTAGTCAATTTGCATAATAAAACCACCTATTGGCTAAAAAAAAAGCTTTACATAGGGATTTTTTTTCTTTCATTTATTGACATGATGCATAAAAAAACCATAAATAAGTTTCTTTTTAAAAATTAATTTATGAAACGATTTTGAGTATTTCATTTAAAACTAAAATAGAGTCAATAAATTTGCTTAGATAATTTTCATAATGATAACAGACAGTGATGCCCTCAGGATTGTTTCATGTGAGGAAGAGAGAGAGAGAGAGTGAGTGACAAGAAAGCTAAATTGGGCTGAAAAATGGGTAGAAAATACACATTTGGGAATTAAATTGGGTAGAAAAATCTACATTTGGGCAGAAAATGAGGTAGAAAATCTACATGTGGGTAGAATATGGGTACAATTGGGCAGAAAGTCTAAATTTGGACAGCAAAGTGGGTAGAAAATCTACATTTGGGCTGAAAATTGAGGAGAAAATCTACATTTGTTTATAAAGTCTACATTTGAGCAGAATATTGGGTATAAAATCTACATTCGGGCAGAAAATTGGGTATAAAATCTACATTTGGGCAGAAAATTGGGTATAAAATCTACATTTGGGCAGAAAATTGGGTATAAAATCTACATTTGGGTAGAATATGGGGTAGAAAATCTGCATTCGGGCAGAAAATTGGTTAGAAAATCTACATGTTGGCAGAAAATTGGGTAGGAAATTGCGTTTGGGCAGAACATTGAGTAGAAAATCTACATTTTGTCAGAAAATTGCCTGAAATACATACATTTTTGGCCACTAAATTATAAACATCATGTTAAATTTTGGCAAGGGTTCTGATCAAATATCAGTTTTTTTTGTCATTGGAATTCTTTAGCTTGAAAATATACTGAAATTTGGTGTTTGGATGTTTGGTGTTGGTCTCATAAAGGGTCTTTTTGAAGCTTTTGAAATCAATGGCACATTTATATTTGTTGAGGGGCCCCTAGGCGCTTTGGAATTTGTGGGTCCCTTTTGTTTGACAATTTTTATTTTTATTTTAATATATTTTTAAATTTTAATTTAAATAAAAAAAATTTTGGAATATGAATTTTTCCAATTTCGCAATTCTATTTTCCATTATGATATTTTTTAAAAAATAAACTTCTTAATGTTGTTTGAAACACAGGTAGTTAGAAATAGGTGAAAACTTCAGTTGGCTCCGCCCTTTTTATGACGACTGGCAACTTCTAATTGGCTTGTTATGTAGGAGCATGTGACGTCAGACTACATAACCAGCCAATTAGAAGTTGCCAGTCGTCATAACAAGGGCGGAGCCAACTGAAGTTTTCACCTATTTCTAACTGCCTGTGTTTGAAACTGCCTAGATTTTTCTGTTTTCACTATTACTTTTCAAAGTTAGAAACTAGAAGGGTAACTCAATCACTTAAGTATATTTTAATGTTCATATAATTTAAAAATAAACTTTTTTTTTTATAAATAAAAATTAAATTAATTACATAAAAAAGCTTATTTTAAAAGATTATCAACATGAAAATTCCTTAAAATGATTGAAGCTACTCTTCTAGTTTCTAAAACACATTCACGTTTTTTTTTTAATTTTTTTTTACCTGAAAGACAGAATATACTTTAAAATTCAGGCATTTTTGACATTGTAGATTTTATTAACAGATTGGTGGTTTTGCATATTGCCTTGTGATTATTCAAAATGCCTTATTTTTCTACTTTGACTGATACCTAATGACCTAAGTAATTTTTACTTCTTTAATGTTTATTTTTACAGTTCTTATTTTGAGACTGATGATGGTTTTCTGACATTTGTTTATATGTGTATGAGTATGTTAAGAGGGTTTTTTTTCTAGTTTCTATTGATAAAATCATGGATTTGCACAAGATTAAGCTTTAACAAGGACTGTCATAAATAACAATGTCGTCTGTTTCTTAATTAGATCAGAGCACTTTTTTGTTGGTTTAAAGGGGGGGGGGGGAAGGGGGAGGCTAATTCCACTTATGTTGAGTAATATATATATATATATATATATATATATATATATATATATATATATATATATATATATATATATATATATATATATATATATATATATGTTTCTTTATTAACATTAAGGGATCTGACTAAATTATCTCATCAAGTTTTGTTTCATCTCAAAAGAGAGTTTTATGTTGATTACCATGGCAACATCCATTTACCTGAACATTTGTTGCACTTTTGTTTAGACACAATTTTCCAAAGAAACAAATTTTTCATTTTGAAATATTCTTTATTTTAGTTTTTATTGAGCTGTTCTTCTTGTTATTTATATTTTTAGTTAGTTCTTATTATTGTTTTTTTGCAAATTTGCATAATCAAAATATAAATATTTTTTTATAGAAGCAAAAAACATCAAAAGTTTTTTTTAAAAAAACTAGAATTGTATTAAAATGTTTTATGATCAGAGTTCGAGAGGCCTTTTTTACACTTTAAAATTACCGTAACTAAGAAGAAATTGAAAAAGTATGATAGAAACTAGAATGGGTAGCTACTGTATGTAGCTGAAGCATGTTGGTTGATATCTTTCAAAATAAACTTTTTATAGACAAAACTTTAAACAACAAAGAGCTTATTTTAAAAGATAACACGAAAATACCTCTGTAAAGGACATGCGAGATTTTTTTAAAATTTCGACATGTCGACTTTTTTTTTTATAAAAATCGACATGTTGACTTTAAATCTGTTTTATTAGGCCTTGTTAATTATGCCATGTAGTGCGCACCATACTCTAATAATTAAAGTATTGCTGCTACGAGAGAGCGCTTGCAATAATTTAATTGTTCGAGTATGGTGCGCGCTGCATGGCATAATTAACATGGCCGAATAAAAGAGATTGAAAGTTGACATGTCGAGATTCTGGAAAAAAAGTCGACATGTCGAGATTCTGGAAAAAAAAGTCGATATGTCGAGATCTAGAAAAAAAAAGTCGACATGTAGAGATTCTGGAAAAAAAAGTCGATATGTCGAGATCTAGAAAAAAAAAGTCGACATGTCGAGATTCTGGAAAAAAAAGTCGATATGTCGAGATCTAGAAAAAAAAAGTCGACATGTCTAGAATAAAACCGACATGTTGACATAAAAAAAACACTGCAAAAGTCCTCTGCAGGGCTCCATACTTAAGTGTTTGAGCTCACCAGTCTAGTTTCTAAAAAGTTTCTTTAAAATTTCTCTTAATTTTCATTTTTTTGAAAGACAAAAATAATCTAAAGAGTTCGAAAGGCGTTTTTACACCTTTAAAACCTACCTTAAATTTGTGTCTCAATGGAATTTTCTTGTGAAATATTTTCCATTTGGCTGATAGTCAAGTTCAGATACAGAAAATAAAAACCCCATAGATAATTGGGCAGTTAGTCTAATAAGGGTTTAGGGCATTTTAATGTAGTTCCCAAGAGAGAGAGAGAGACAGAGAGTAGGTTTTTTTTTCTAAATTGAAGTACAAACAAAAATCAGGCCTTTGAGAGAGATTGAAGAGAGAGAGAGAGAGAGAGAAAGACACAAAAAAGTAGAAAGATAAAAGGTTAAAATAGAAGAATAGTGGAAAATCTTTTTTCATTTTGTGTAACTTTTATTATTATTATAGTAGATGAAAATGAATAAATGTTATGACCCTCCCCCCCTTGATATATGTGTATATGTCTCATAATTTAATATCTATACATGACGAGAAAAAAAAAGCTAATATTTTTATTATATCTTCTTCATTCTTATTGTTGAGGTAGTAGGTGGCTGGCTAGAGATTTGAGGATAATAAAAGTTGGAGAGATTATTTTAAGGTGGGGGGTGGTGAGGAAGTGTTTAGGGTTAAATATATATAATGAGAAATATGGTTGTGTGGGATTTTTTTTATGTTTTAGGGTTTTTTTTGTTCAGTTATTAATCAAACACACTCAAAAGAGAAGACACTTTTTTGTCAGCTCTTTCTCTCTCTCTCTCTCTCTCTCCATCATTCTGTCTTTTTTGCAGCTCTTCTTCAATTTCTTTTATGTGTTTGTGGTTATGGTTGGTTTAGTTTTGCATGGATATATGATATGATATGACCTTTTAACATGTTGTTGACATGATGACAGTTTATAATGATTGTGGCATATTAAGGTGTTGAGGGGAAGCAATGTGAAGGGGAGGAGAGAGGACCACACCGAGATGGAGTTGAGAGAAAAAGTTAGGATGAAAAATATTATGTGTGGTGTTTCCATAGTTACTACTCTCTAAACATCATCATCTTTATCCTCTCTTTTTTTTTACAAACAAGTTATAAATATTACTATTTTATATACATTTATATAAAGGTGGCACATATAAAACGTCTGAATGTTTTAAAGATGAATAATATCAGTAATATTTGAAAGAACAGACTTATTGTAGGTCACTCAGTGACCTACACTTTAGAACTTTTTTTTATATCAGTGATAAGGTGGAGTTATGGTAAATTAAGCTTGTTGCAGCGGGGGGGGGGGAGGGGGGGGGGGTTCTGGAGGGCATGGCCCCCCAGAATGTAAAAGTGTAGGTTACTGAGTGACCCACAGTTCTTCTCCGAATAGCTATATGAAAATGTATAGGTCAACTAGTGACCTACGACTAGTTTATCCCATATTTGAAGAAAAAAAAAATCCCATATTTTTTAATCTTATTCCTTGTTTTCCATTGGGATGAGAATTTAAACTTTTTGAAAATTTCAACAGGTTGAGAAATAGAAAAAAACGTGGTCCTGATCATTCAACTATCATAGGGCAAACGTCACGTTTGTCCAATTTTTCACCAATTGAAATTTGCAAAAAGTTCAAATTTTCACCCAAGTGGAAACAAGGCTTTAAAGCGGTTTTAAATTGTAAACGTTCCTCAATTTCTGATTATTCTATTTTTCAGGAACACAATTAAGAGAAACTTGAAGGTGTTTTAGAAACTGGAAGGGTAGCTTAATCACTTAAGGGTGTTTTATGTTGATATCTTTATTTTGTTTTTTTAAAAAGAAGCTTTTTATTACAGTTTCAGTCATTTTTAAATTTTTGACCTATAAAAAGTTTATTTTGAAAGATATCAAATATAAAAATACTATTAAGATGGTGTAAACACCTATCGAGCTATGAAAATTCTTGTTTCTTAGAAGCAAAAAATGAATAGAAACTTGAAAGTGTTTTAGAAACTAGAAGTGTAACTCATTCACTTAAAGAGTAACTTAATGTTGATATCTTTTATAATAAGCTTTTTATGACAGTTTGTAAATGATCAAACTTTTGAGTTGATAATATTTTTTAATTTTTACTCAATAAAAAGTTTATTTTGAAAGACATTAACATGAAAATACTATTAAGATGGTTTTAAGGGGTCTCAACATCTACCGAAATAGGAACATGTTTTTTTAAAAAAAAATGCGCCTCAATTATTTTCAAAAAGTAACTTTAATGACTTTTGAAAGTAATTTGTCATCACACACAGTTACTTTCAAATTACTTTTTAAAGTAAATTGTATCAACACTGAGAAATTATTAGGTTGGTAGGAAAATAATTGCGGTTTTTGTTTTCTCAGCTAATAACGAAATTTATGAATTAATAATTAACTTTATTAATCGAAATAAGCGCCATTAGAATTGACACATTGTTGCCAATTAATTACAAATTTATTTATTTCGGAGTCCTCGAGTTTTTAAAATCTCGAAATGCATTTTTGGCAGCAGCTACGTTTGTTGAAGATATGTTTCTTGTCCATTTTCATTTTCAATTCAATAGCCTAAATTCACACATAATTAACAATAAAACCAAAGTTAATATTACTCAAATACAGACCGAAAAATGCACTTTCAAATGAATATTAACACAAACACAATGTCATTTACACTTATATTGAAAACAATTGAGTTTCAATTGCAGTAAACAAAAACCGCAATTATTTTCCTACCATACTTCGATATATTGAAAACTGTAAATTTTTGTATTATTTCTGTAATATTTTTTGTAACATCGAGACGTTTTATGAGCGCCACTTTGATATATATACGTAAAAAGCACGTTAAAATCATTTATATATTTTTTTTCTGTTGGACTCATCCAACTTGTTGACTGTGGTTTTGACGAGGTGGTGTGACACCTTGCTTCCCTTTTTATACAACCTTTATATCATTTTTCTCACTTGAGAAGGTAACTTGCAATGTAGTTAAACATCATTTTTCAAGTGTCCTCAGTGAAACAAATCTTTTTTTTCTCTCTCTCCATATTTATACATATCTCTCTATACATTGAAGTTAATATTTTAAAACAAAATATTTTGTGCCATGGTGCAATTTGAAAAGTAAACTACTTTCAATTTTTTTGGTAGTTCATTTATTAAATGTCCAATCGTTGGTTCTTCCGTTTGCACACATTACGTGCCAACAATTGTATGGTGTCACAAAGTCTTCCAGGTTCTAGTTCTGGGCAGAGGAACAGGAGAAAAAGAAGTCCTCTGCCCGAAAGGAAACATGTGTCACCGGCTGACAGTTTGGATGCTCTTCTTCAGCATATTCCAAGGCATATTTCATTTTTTATTTTCAATGTGGCCACGTCTGGCAATATACAATATAGCTTTCATTATATAAAATGTGGCCATCACTTGCAACATAAAATCTGGCCAACACCTTGCAACATAAAATGTGGCCAACACCTTGTAACATAAAATGTGGCCAGCCACTTGCAAAAAAAAAAATGTGGGCACCACAACGTAAAATGTGGCCACTATTTGTAAAAAAAAATGTTTCTGCTACTTGCAACACATAAATGTGTGGCCATTACTTAAAATAAAAAAAAATTGTTGTGTCACTTGTATCAAACAAATGTGGTCGTAAATTGCAACATAAATGTTGTCACCATTTGCCACAAAAATGTTTCTGCCACCTGTAAGACAGAAATTGTGGTCCTTACTTGCAACACGAATGTAACTGCCACTTGTAACAAAAAAAATGTGGCCAGGGCTTGATACACACAAATGTGGTCGCCACTTTCAACAAACAAAATGTGTCAGCAACTTTCAACACACAATGTTGCCGCCACTTTCAACACACAATGTTGCCGCCACTTACAACAACAACAAAATGTGGCAACCATTTTCAACAAAAATTGTTTTTTTTTGTGCCTAATTTCTCTTAAAGAAAATTCAAAATGTTCAATTTTCTGTTCGTTTTTTCTCTTTTTTGTTTTAGAGTTCGTGTGGAGTTTTACGTCAACGAAAACACTTTCAAGGAACGGCTTAAGCTTTACTTTGTTAAAAACCAACGCTCTAGTAAGCATTTTTGTGCAACTGTTTAGCTTCCTGTGGTGTGTAAATTTTATTACAAACAAATTCTTACGGAATTTTTCTTGTTGTTTTTCCATTTCTAGGTTTACGAATACGGCTACTTAATCTTTTTCTGAAACTTCTAACTTGCATTTTGTACATAGTGAGAGTGATTTTGGATGATGAACCAACAAATGCAACATGCTATGGATGTGCAATCAACAATAAAACATTGGTTCTTCAGGCCAATAACCTAACGGAGGAAGAGTTTTCAGAGAGGCCTTACATTCATTGGTTATGATTATTATTAAGGAACACGAGGAGAAAAAAAATTGGTTCGAAACACAGTTCACGATAATGTGTTTTTTTTTCTTCTGGTTCATTAAATGGTAGGGAGGCTGTTTTATGGGTGCATCAACCACTGGGCCTATGGGCCACTCAGGTATCGATTGCGATTGTCAGCTTATCGCAAGCTCTACTTTTGGTTTATCTTGGTTACAAGGTAAAGTATATATGAAATATATGATAATTAATGAGTAGGGATCGAATTTTTTTGCAATATCAGGCAAATGTTTCTCAATCTGTGGCCCAAGAGCCAATTGTGAAATAATAATCCCGTTTAGATCAACCAACAATTATTTTTCCTCAATCAAAAACACTGGTTAGAGGCTAGAACTATAGTTGACAACTGATAGTAACTAGCGATGGGACATTCGAATCCCGCGAATATTGAAAAATATTCGAGATTCGAAAACTCGAATCTTGAAAAATATTCGAGATTCGAAAACTCGAATCTTAGCGCTTTTTTCGTCTTTCGAATCTTTCGAATCCTAACCTAAAAAAACTGTTAAAAACTTTTTGATAAAATTAGTTTTAACTCCATTGACGTACATTAGTCCAATATTATTATTTAATTTATTTGAATCTTTTTAATAAATAATATAAGATTCTTATATGAAGGAATTCGAGATTCGGAATATTCGAGGGATTCGAGAACCTTTTCGAATTCGGATTCAGATTCGAGAAAAATTAGGATTCGTTCCACGTCTAATAGTAACCATATATCTAGCCTCTAACCAGCCTTTTTTATTATAAAAAGCATAATTGCAGTTTCTCTAATAATGATGATGATAATTACTTCATTATTGGCACTTGAGCCACAAGTTGAGAAACATTTTGCTTTGAAATATTGCATAAAAATCCGAGCTCTAATAATGAGGCATCAAAATTAATTAAGACATTTTTTCTTTATTTAATTTTTTTCAGGGTAACATTTGGCAACAAGTGTTAACTTTTCATTTTATTTTGGAAATTTTCAACACTGTTCCATTTATAGTTACAGTGAGTTTTTATATTCTATTTAAATAGTAATTTTTAAAAATTTATAAAAGTGTAGAAAAGGTTGTTTTTTCTCTAAAAACTAGAATATTTAATATGGTTATAAGGTGTAAACAAAGCAATTTTATAACTTTATTAAAATTAAGCCATTTCCATGTTGCTTTTGGAACTTTGTTGTTCTTCTGCCATAGGCCATTTGAGCTTCTTGCAGAGCATTAATTCAAATTTAAATTAAAAAAGCGCCTCTTGAACTCTTGATTATTCTGTCTTTCAAGGAACGAAATTCCGAGAAATTTAAGAGTATTTTTTTAGAAACTAGAAGGGTAGCGCAGTCACTTAAGGCTAATTTCAGTGTTGATATCTTTCAAAATAAGCTTTTTATATGCGAGTTGAAGTTAGTCCAACTTTATGCAGATGATATTTTTTTTTTTTTTTGAAATTTATGTCTTAAAAAATTTTTAAAAAAGGTTTATTTTGAAACATATTAACTGATTGAGCTACCTTTCCAGTTTTTAAAACACTTTCATTTTTTTCTTAGTATTGGTCTTCTGAAACTCCGAATAATAAAAGTTTGAAAATCAGTTTTTCTTTAATGTTTTCATATTATTGCTTCTGTTGAAAAAGCATTTACGTGAAACAAATAAAAACTAGAATAACAAATGGTGATGGTAAAAGTATTTAATTTGCTGAAATATTTAAAAATAAACTTTTGAAAACAAAACTACATTTGAATTGATTTTTTTACAGATAAAATGTGACTTTCAAAAATTGCGATACAAAGTTTTATTTTAAAAGATGTCATGAAAATTAATTTGAACCATTTCACCTCGTATTCTAGTTTCTAACAAACTTTTATTACTTATAAATTGTAAATAAATATTCACTTTATTAATTTATGTTTTTATTAAAGTAATAATGATTAATTTCTTGTTAGCTTTCGCACCCTTCACTACGTAATATGTTTATACCAGTTTTTCTCAACTGTTGGCTCGCCAAATATGCATTAGAAAATATGTTTGTGAGTTTTGATTATTTTATTTGTTAAATGTTTAATGTTGATCTCTTGACATTTTTGTGGATTTTTTTTTCTTTCAGAATGACCTCCATCGTGCCATGCAGAGGTCTCAGTCTGCCTTGTCTCAACAGCTGATGATCTTGTCAGCCACATTGATTTGCCTAGTTTTTACAAGGTGAAATATTTTTTAAAAGAAACCTAAAAGTGTTTTAGAAACTAGAAGGGTATTTTCATGTTGATATCTTTCAAAATAAACTTTTTATGTGCAGAATTTTTATGTGTTAAATTTTCGTCTATTGATTTTTTAGTTGATTTGATTGATTAGATTAGATTGATTGATTTAGTTGAGTTGATTGATTAGTTGATTTTGAAAGATATCAAATATGAAAATACCCTTAATTGATTGAGCTACCCTTCTAGTTTGTAACATACTTTCAATTTTTCTTTAGTGGTGTCCTTCATAAAATATCTTAATTTTAACTGAGGTTCCTTTTTTGAAAGCAACTTTTATAAGAAGTTGCAAGTTGACTCGAAACTAGAAGAGTAAAGGAAATTTCAGTAATTGCACATTTTATTTCATTTCATTTACGATTAGAAATGAATTTCAATATGAATGGAAAATTATGAAAAAATAAACCTTTACATGGTTATTTGTTACTGGAGTATTTATATTATAGTAGGATTTTACCCTTCTAGTATCGGTTAAGGTGTTTTTTAAGTATAAATGCCTCTCCAGCTCTTGTTTATTTTGTCTTTCAGGTACAAAAATGAAAAGAAACTTGAACGTGTTTTAGAAACTAGAAGGGTAGTGCAACCACTTAAATGTGTTTTCCTGTTGATAACTTTCAAAATAAGCTTTTTATATCAGTTTGAAAGTAACTTCAAGCAAAGCGACGCTAAGCATATATTTTAAATTTTAATAAGGAACTGAGCTACTCTTCTAGTTTGTAAAACACTTTCTAGTTTATTTTTTTTTTAATTTTGATCTTCTGAAAGACAGAATAATCAAGAGTTCATAAATCATATTTTCACAAACCATCGTAAATTTTAAATTTATTTAAAAAATAATGTTGCTTAGCCTAAAAGGAAAAAGTTAAAAAAATTGCAAAATATACAACTTGTTTTAAAAAAAAAACGTTTATTTTTTGTCAGTGTTTGTGGATTCCAACATTTTCAACGAGCCGGTCATCGACATCCAAACCTCTTCGAATCTTTCTATTTTGTTATTGTAACGTTCTCGACAGTTGGTTTCGGCGATGTCGTGCCGGACATCTGGCCCTCGCAACTCTTTATGGTCATCATGATCTGTGTTGTTTTACTGGTGCTGCCAACTCAATTCGAACAGTTGGCTTACACTTGGATGGAAAGACAGAAATTGGGAGGAACTTACAGCTCACATCGAGCCCACAATGAGAAACATGTTGTCGTTTGCAGTACTTCTTTGCAGGCTGACACCATAATGGATTTTCTAAACGAATTCTATGCTCATCCTTTGCTTCAAGATTATTATGTGGTGTTACTTTCACCCAGTGAACTTGATTCGACTATGAGGATGATTCTTCAGGTTCCAATGTGGGCTCAAAGAGTCATTTACATTCAAGGTTCTTGTCTTCGTGATCAGGACCTTATTAGGGCTAGGTCTCTTTTTTTTTTTTTTCGTTTCGTGTCTCGTAATGTGTGTTTGAATATTTTATTTTGCAATATTTATAGGATGAATGAGGCCGAAGCGTGTTTCATTTTGGCTGCTCGTAATTATGCCGACAAAACAGCAGCAGTGAGTGGTTATTGTTATTGTTATTGACATTGACATGCCTGTCGAACTCTGATTATTTAGTCTTTTAGGTGCAAAATGAAGAGAAATTTGAATGTGTTTTGAAAATTAGAGGGAGAGCTCAATTATTTTTATGTTGATATTTTTCAAAATAAGCTTTTTATGTGAGTTTGAAATTAGCCCAGCTTTTAAGTTGACACTTTTTTTTTAAAAATAAAAAGTTTATTTTGAAAGATATCAACATTAAAAACAATTTTGTGGATCGTTGTTGTGGAGTTGTCGTTCTAATTTCTAACACACTTTCAGTTTCTTTTTAGTGTAGATCTTAAAACGCAAAGAATAACCAGAGTTCTAAAATCAGCTGTTCATAAAACATCTTAAATCATTGTAAAATTGCATATTTAAAAAAATATATATTTTGTAGGATGAACACACCATTCTTCGTTCGTGGGCTGTGAAAGATTTTGCACCTATTGTACCGCAGTACCTTCAGATATTTCGACCCGAGAACAAAGTTCACGTCAAATTTGCTGGTTTGTTATTTTTTTTTGTCGTAAAATGTGTGAATTTTGGTTAGAGATTCGTGCAGAAAACATTCAAGTACTTAGTTTTTTAAAAACATAATTTAAAAAAAGAAATGCAAAGTATATTCGAAAGTTAAAGGAATTGAGGAACAACAAAACTTCATATTGTCTTCAAAAATTTATTTTGAAAGATGTCATCATAAAGATGATGATATTCGATATTTTTTTACTCTTCTAGTTTCAAATAGGCCTTGAATTTTTCTTAAAAGATGTCTCTAAAAACCTTAATAACTTGAATCTCTGCATCTTTTTCTAAGCAAAATTTACGAACAAAAAAGAATTTCTCCAGTTTGTCATAAAAATATTATATTTTTGTTAATTTTTTTTAGAATATGTTGTTTGTGAAGACGAATTCAAATATGCATTATTGGCAAACAACTGTATGTGTCCTGGGACATCCACTTTGGTTACACTTTTGTTGCATACATCGAGAGGACAGTAAGTCCCTTGGCACACAGACCGCTTTTTGACTGCAAAATGAAGTCTAGTTGTCGCCATAACCTACCACCTCGAGTCTTTCCATAGAAAGACTTCATTTCGACTTCATTTTGGAAGTCAAAAAGTGGTCTGAGTATTCCAACACGAAGTGTCACGAAACTACGTTTATCACATTTACTTAACACGATCTGATTGTCTCGTGATTAAATTTTTTTGAAGAGAGGGTCAAACATCCGACGAAGAGTGGCACAGGCAGTACGGAAAGTGTTCCGGCAACGAAATCTACCACATCCGTCTGGCAGACAGTCGGTTCTTCGGAGAGTATGAAGGAAAGAGTTTCACCTACGCTTCCTTTCACTCTCATCGGAAGTATGAGAGACAGAATTGTTGTTTACGGGATTGTCTTTGTTTTTAGGATTGAGACATTCTTTCTTTCGACTAGGTATGGTGTGGCTCTCGTCGGTGTTCGCCCTAACGATGCTCTGGGAACTTCAATCCTACTTAATCCTGGTCCAGGACACATAATGAAGAAAGCTGACATATGTTTTTATTTGAATATCACTAAAGAAGAGAACAGTGCATTCATTCTTGCTAACAACGGAGGTGTTATGGTCGAAGGAGCAAACACGGGTGATAGTAATCCGCCTCGTACCCAACCTAGACTTTGGAGGAGCGAATCTACAAGGTTGCCAAATCCAATTCCGACGATGGGTACGTATTCTGCATGCAACATTATCGTAAACACCTTGATTGTTGACCGTTGCTATTTTTTTTTTTTAAATCTTATAGTGGAAGTGGAAGATTACGACTCGAAACAACAAGTGGTTAACGAAAGACTGTTTAAATTTGGTAACCACTTAGAAGTGCCAAGAGGTGAAACAGCCACCGGTATGAATAACTTGACTAGGAGGGTCAGCATTGCACCCGTGCCCACTACCTATGGTGTGTAATTACTAATCGTACTCACAGTGTTTGACACAGTGTGCACAGTGTTGAGGGCCCAAGGTGTTGTTGTATTTCGGAGCCTCTAGTGTTTTGACTTATTTCTCCTTTTAAATAAAAAACTAACTTAAGCCCTTGGTACTATGACCACTTTTGGTGGTCTATTTTGACTGCAAAATGAATTTGCAGGTTTTTATGAAAAGATTTGAAGTGGTTGGTATTTGACGACAACCCGACTTCACTTTGCAGTTAAAATCGACCACCAAAAGTGGTCTGGGTATTCCTACCCGAAACCAAACTAATATGAATTGCTTTTTTTTTTTCAAAATAAAAATTGCAGTCGTTAAGAAAATTTATTGTGACTTTTTGAGAATTTGAGTTTACATTTTTAAAACCACCTCGCTTTTTGAACCACCTCAAATGATTTTTTTTCCTCAGTGGCTCTGCTTTTTTTTTAATGGATTTCAGATAGTGTCGAGGATGAGCAAGAACTGTGGTTCACTCAACCTTCCTCGCCACCCGAGGACGATGACGACGTGGAAGAGAGCGAATTAAACGGACAGGGAAATGGAAAATTTGAAAGTACGGATGGGAATCATGGATCAGAAGATGGTCCTTCGATGCAATTCTCCGAACATTCGAGGTTTGTGAGTGCAACATTTTCTCTGCGTCTAAGGAAGTCACATTTTGCAGACGATTGATTACATAAGGGGGGTGGTCTACAAGAACCACCGCCACTGTTTTTTTGTAACAGTGGCGATGAGTGGTTGAGTTTTGCCACAAGTGACGAGTACCTTCTGTTTAGCAACGATTATCAAAATCATACAAGTGGTTCCGCACTTGATAGCATGCCAATGGTGGTCCGTGTAAAGCAAGCGGTGTCAATCATAGTGTAGCGCCACAAAGTGGTTTGTGTGAAACTGGCATAAATGTTCGTATTTGTTTTTATTATAGATTAGTGAAAGGTTTTCCTCCAGTTTCACCGTACATCGGCACGAGTCCAACCCTTTGTTATCTTCTCAAGGAGAAGAAACGTTTATGTTGTCTGAAGTTGGCGAAAGTGTGCGATCACTGTTCGTTCAAAAATGCACCAGAGTACAAATGGCCAAACCGTGCTATAATATTGGCTGCGGATTTTGCGAGTAATGGCATCTATAACTTTATCGTTCCTCTACGCGCTCATTTTCATCCGAGGAGTTCTCTGAATCCTATTATATTACTCCTAGAAAAGAAGTACGTATATATTTTTTTACACTCTGTGGTGTGTCTAATATGGAGTTTATTGTTTCGTAGGCCAGAAACTGCATTTCTTGATGCTATTTCATGGTTCCCGTTGATCTACTGGATGCAAGGTTCGATCGACTGCCTCGATGACCTACTCCGTGCCGGCATAAACCTTTGCGACAATGTGGTTGTCGTAAACAAAGAGAGTAGCAACTCTGCCGAAGAGGATTCACTCGGAGATTGTAACACCATCGTAGCCGTTCAGACGATGTTCAAGTGAGGATCAGAATTTTTGTTTGGTGCGATCTTTCGATAACGAAACTCGTTATTGGTTTTTTTTTGTGTGTGTATGTTCAGGTTGTTTCCTAGTATAAAGATCATCACCGAATTGTCTCAGTCTTCGAACATGCGTTTTATGCAGTTTCGAGCCAGCGATGTCTACGCTTTACATCTATCAAAAATGGAAAAGGTACTTGATGCCTCTGGTCATGCTATGGATACAACTCAAATATGGGTAACTTTGATTCTCGACAACAAACTAAACAGAAATTTCAAAAAAGAGAAATAAACAACAGCGACACTTATTTCGAGTCTCGAGAAAACAAATTAGAAACTCTTTTCTATATCTTCTGCTTTAACTTAACTTTTTTTTTTCTCTCCTAAAATTAATTAAAAAAGGCTTTTTTTTCTCTTCTATTTCTTCATCTTGATTCTAATCGATCTTCTCGTGTGTCCACCTCCTTCTCCTCTTGGATTGGCTTTTATTAGATATTATAACCTGTCTTCTATAAGCACTGCATCTTATTTGTTGCTGCTTTTGTTAAACAAAAAAATATCGATATGACAAACCAACAAAAACAAAATAAGAAACTAGAATAAAATATCTTTAAGGTAGAGACCTGCATAAAGCATATCAAACTGGGCTGCGCCTGGGGCTGGCAATTTTATGAAAAACCTCATATGCTTTGTGGGCCTCATGGGCTTGCTGCGACTCGTGGGCTCTTGGGAGCCTTTTGGGCTGTTGAAAACGCCCAGCCCATTGAATTTATGAGCCTGAAGTTCTTAATGGGCTGGCCTCAGTATACATTTTTTTTGTGGCTAGACCGGGCCACGTGTAGGTCTCTACTTTTAGGTGGCTCAATAGTAATTTCTTGGCATAAAAAGTAGACGGTACATCTTTTATTAGAAGCAACATTTAGAGAGAAAAAAAAATCAAAGTTTTATTAGAAACTAGAATAGTTGGCGAATGTAATAAAAGTATTTTTCATTTCACCTTTGAAGTAATTATATTTGTTTATTTATTTATACGGTATTTGGTGCTTATTCTTTTCCGGTTTGTAAAAAACTAGAATAATAAATGGGTATGTTAAAAAGTATTTTCAATACGTGATTCTCTTCAGAAATAAACTTTTTTATGGCAATTTTGAAAGTCAAATTATTACTGTAAAATGAATGGAAAAAACATCATTTCAAATGCATTTATTTTCAAATTGTAAGTTTATTTTTTAAAATATTAGCGTGAAAATATTTTTAAAGTTTCTTAAAAACTAGAATAGTAATGAAGTTAATTTAATTAAATGTTATTATCATCATGTTATCTTTAAAAATAAACGTTTTTCTAGTTAATGTTGCTCTTTTAAAAAAGATGACGTCCACTTTTGGTAGCAAATTTACTCATAAGCCACCATAATTAAAAATAACTTTGTAAATTGCAGTTCACATACAAATAAATCTTTTTGTTGTTGTTGTTGTTTCTCATCTAATTACAGAGAGAGAAGGAACGCGGTTCTCATATTTCGTACATGTTCCGATTGCCTTTCGCAGCTGGAAGTGTGTTCAGTGCCAGTATGTTGGACACATTACTTTACCAGGTAATTTACTGTTTTATTCTGCCACTGGGTGGACTGGTAATACTAGATTAGGACTGGTACATCATAAGTATGGTACTGCACAGTATGGCTCGACACAGCACAACACCAGAGCAAACGTGCTGCCAGTTCACAAGTATGGCACGGTACGGCACGACACTAGAGACAGCATGTTGCCAGTCCACAAGTATAACACGGCACAACACGACACTAGAGACAACATGTTGCCAGTCCACAAGTATAGCAAGGCACCGGCACAACACTAGAGACAACATGTTGCCAGTCTACAAGTATAGAAAGGCACTACACTAGAGCAAACATGGTCGCCAGTTCATAAGAATAACACGGCATGGCTCGGCACAACACGACAATAATAGAAACATGTTGCCGGTCCACGAATTTATAAATTTTAGTGGTTATCATTGTAATGTATGAGTGGGATCATTGCTCGTTTTTTTTCTGTTCGTCTTCCATTTTTCAAACGTAGGCATTTGTTAAAGATTACTTGGTGACATTCGTGCGGTTACTTTTGGGCATCGATCAAGCTCCTGGCTCTGGATTTTTAACTTCGGTATATATATACAGTATATACATGTCACTTTGCAACATTCCTTAAATTTATAAATCTGTATGTGCTTGATTGCGTTTCTTTCATCAGTTACGAATTTCAAAACAAGATATGTGGATTAGGACGTTTGGTCGTCTCTATCAAAAACTGTGTTCGACCAGTTGTGAAATACCGATTGCGGTCTATAGGACACAATTCACTTTGCAGTCGGATTCAACCTCAGTGAGCACAGACTAATAATATTAATTAGAAGGATGAAAATGTAAGAATGTTGTACCATTTAGATAGTTCTTGGTATCGACGATGACTTCGAGAATGAGTGTTTAACTCAGAGCATTGAAAGACAGGAGATAAGTAATTTGGTCAAGTGTCGTATGCAGTACCTAGGATTGCCAACCGTTGATTACAGTTGAGTACAACACACATTTGGTTTGTTTTTCTCTGTATAGTAAAGAATTAATTGGTTTTGTTCGATACAGATGATGTTTCTGAGAAGAGAAATAGTTTATCTTATGTTATCACTAATCCAAGTTGTGACTTAAAACTTGAAGAAGGGGACATCATGTGAGTTTGAAATTAATCAAACTTTGTTGCAAAAAAAATTTTGTTTTGAATTAATTTCTGAGTTTTGAATCTTAATTTTGTGTATGTTTGTGTCGTGTTCTTTTTTTGTTTGTGTCATGCTTGTTTTTGTGTGTCTTGGTTTATCGTGTTGTTTTTCGTGCTTGTTTCTTTGTGTTTCGTGCTTTTCTTGTGTGTGTATGTCATATTTTATTCGTGGGCGCGTGTCTGTATCATGTTTTTTTTGGTGTGTCGTTGTGTCTTATTTGTGTGTCGTGTTATTTTTTTAACGTTTGTGTCTGTGTGTCGTTGTGCCTTATTTGTGTGTCGTGTTATTTTTTTAATGTGTGTGTCTGTGTGTCGTGCTGTCTTATTTTATGTGTCTGCAGTTTCCTGATTCGACCAAGCCCCTTCAACAGCCAGAAGTCTTTCGAAAGACATCCCAGCTTCCGACGGAAATCTTTACGAGCCCAAGCGATGATGCGCAAGCAGCAGGCAAAGGATTTGGACAGTCCTCCGGTATCTCAGAATTCTGACGACATCGTGGAGAACGGCAACGTAAAAATCACAGTCAACGAAGACTGCGATAACCAACCGAACCCTGGTGATAATTGTGAGGAATCTGATGAAGAGTGTCAAGAATCTTTGCTTCCTCGACAACATCCGAAACACCTTCCTCACTTCTAAGAAGTTAATAATTATATTTAATTATATAGCTATCAATCAGTCCCCCAGTCATCATGCAATTATAGAAAAAGGTAAATTAAATTTTTTCAATTTTATTAATTTGTAATTAATTCTTTTTATCTATATATTCCCTTAAGGAGGCATATCAGAGCAACTTCCCTTTTTTAGATTTTGTTATTTAGGTTAAAAAAGGGATTATTATTATATACTCAAAAGTGACCTTAAATTTATTTCTAGATCAATGCGTAATTTTCTCGGAAATATATTATTATATCGCTTTTTAAACGTGGCTATATTCATTGAAGAGTTTTTTTTTCTTTCAAGTTGCTCTCTGATAATGCCTTGAGAGCTGTCATTTCAACTGAGGGGCTCATGTGGTTGCCAGGTGTCCTGTCAAATAAAGGACACTTCTACTTTCTTGAGTTTCTGACACTAAACTCTCTCAAGAGAAAAATCTGATAGTAAACTTAACTTGGAATGGAACTCTTTTAATTTAGTGAAATTTGCAGCCCGTATTTTTTTTTTCTTTCTTAAAGAAAAGAGATTAGAAAAAATTAGTTTTATTTAGAAATATAGTTCTACAGGTGCAAGATATATAAAGTGCTCAAAAAATATTTATTCAAATTTCAGGATTGGAGGAATACAATTTTAGTATTCTTTTAGTATTATTATCAATTGAGTGAGAAAGTAAATATTTGAGCAAAGTGATAAAAGAAAAAAAAATTGTTGCATTTATACCTGTATTTTCTTAACGCTTTTATACATTTATCTTTAAAAAAAAACACAAACACATAGGTGACTATGGGGGGTTTCCAAGTGTCCTATTTTTAGTAGGACAGTTTAGTTATGTTTTTGGATTTTCCTGCCAAGAATTAGGACACTTGGAAACCCTTAGTGACAACTCATACACACACACACACATACTAACAGACAAATCAAGGATCATTTTATTTATAGATTTATATTATAGGCTTTATTTAATGCATATTTATCTTTGCATAAAGTTTAAATTCTTCATTAATAATTGTACTTTGAAATAAAATTGAAATTAATATTATAAACTTTTTTTTAAATATTATACGTATTTATTTTATTTGATTATTACTAATGTTTTATTTATTATTATATTCTTTATTTTAAAAGGAATTGAAATGTTTAGTAAAAAAATTTATAATTGTAGACAAAGATAACTGTGTTTATTTCAGGGAATTATTAATTATGGTATTTGACACCATTGTATGACGTAATAAACCTTTTATCGGTCTATTGTATTAGATTAAAGGGTTTATATCGATGCTAAAAGCGGCAGCGGCTGCGAAGATTTCGGCGGCTGTTCACCAGTTTAATCTGCTTTGAAAAATAGTTTTTATTTAATATTTTTGTACACAATCAATAAATTTCAAGAAAATGAAGCTGGGACTAACAATTTATGACGTAAAATAAGAGAAGTAAGTATTGTTTATTAATATTTGACCTTTTAAAATAAAAAGCTAAAACATTACGGCGGCGGCGATCAGCTGTTGTTTTGTTAATCTTAACGGCTTGACATCATATTCTAAGATGGCGGTTTTCGTTTGCGGTTAGTTTATTGTGTGTTTTTTTGACAACAAGACGGAAATTCGTCTTAGTATTCGATGTTTTGTCAGTGTTTAGGTAAGATTTATTTAGATTTGTTATATTTATGATGATGTATTGGTTTTTATTGCTGAAAAAAAGCTTGAAAATGAGAAAAAGCTGAAATGAAGTTCAATGAGAAAACGTGTTTAGATTGAAAAAAGGGGGGAAAAGATGCGCATTTTTGCGGGAAATGGGACCCATTTAGTGGGTTTATATCTCCACCTGGAGTCTTTATTGGCTTTTTAGATGCTTTGTTTAGTATCTTTACGATGTATTTAACTGCTTTGTTGTTAGTTTCGTCGAGATAAGCATGAATTTTCGCTTAAAAAACGGATGCAAACTGACCTTCAATGTCTCTCTGGTCCACCTTTTCCTTGGCCTTGTTTGACCTTTAAAATGTTGAATGAAAGGGGTGACGATCTTAAGGTGTGACATTTTTATGGGATTTCAAGCACACGTTTTAGCTTAAAAGCCCGTTTTATTTCAATTAAAACCTGATATAAACCTTTTATCTTAATTTTAGTAATATTTGTGATCGTTTTTTTCTTCTTCTTCCCATTTCTTGACCTTTCAGGGTAAAAACAACTGGTTTAACCTCTCTTAAGGTGGTTTTTAAAGTGTAATTATGTCCTTTCGAATTCTGATTATTTTGTTTTTGAAAATTAGAAATAAGAGAAATTTTAAGTGTTTTAGAAACTAGAACGGGTAGCTCCATCACTTAAAGGTATTTTTTCATGTTGATAATCTTTTAAAATAAGCTTTTTTTTATATAGTTGGGCCGTTTTCAAACTCGCATAGAAAGCTTATTTTAAAAGATTAAAATGTATTAAACATGAAAATACCCTTAAGTGATGGAGCTAATCCTTCTAGTTTCTAAAACACATTTAATTTTTTCTTCATTTGACACCTGAAAGACAGAAATAGTCAGCAGTTGAGAATCGTTTACACTTTAAAATCACACCTTAAGTGATTCAGGGGTCAGGATAGGAAAATATGGACATTGGGAGTAACTCTAAAACCCGACACAGAATGCATATAGAAATGGATGAACACAAATTTTAAGGGGATGAACAGAGAGAAATGGATGAACATACTTTATAAAGGGATAAAACATGGTTTTAAGGGGGCTCACCATGGTTTTATGGGAGATCAACCAACAGGCAATTAGAAATCGGGACATACAGAAGTTAGCTCCGCCCTTTTTATGACGACCGGCAACTTCTAATTGGTTTGTTTTGTGGTTTGACGTTGAAAAGAGGGCGGAGCATGTGACGTCAGACTACCATAACCAATCAATTAGAAGTTGTCGGTCGTCATAAAAAGGGCGGAGCCAACTGAAGTTCGTCCCGATTTCTAAATGCCTGTTTCAGCCTACCCGTTCTAGTTTCTAACATACTTCTGAGTAGAATAAGCAAGAGTTGTAAAAATCACCTGTTCATTAAACATAATAAGCCCTAAGTTAACGATGATCTAGGTCCTCTTATTTCTTATTGGTGGGTCCTTCCGTTTAGCTTTTTTTTTTTGTTGCACACTTAATTTTGGCGGCTAATTTGGTTTTTTTTTTAAACTGTCAGCCTTTTGAGGCTTATTTGAGCGTCTTTAAGGTGTTTTTTTCTTCCTACAAAAATACAAGTTTAAAGGGGATAGAAGGATTGAGAAGCGTTTTTATTTTTGAGGACTTTTTTTGGGGGGGGGAGAGGGGGTGGGGTTCCTGGAGGCAAGGTGCCTTTCAAAATGAAATTCATGGCCAACGAAATTGTTAATTTTGTCCTTCTTGTTGCCATGCACTTAATTTGTGTACACTGTATATTTTTTTAACGAAAATAGAGAGATAGAAAGAGAGAGAGAGAGAGAGAGAGAGAGGACATTTCTTTTGTTTTGTTTATTTGGCCCTGAGGAAAGAAGAAGTCAAAAATGGTGGTTCATTGTATGCAAATACCGTGTTTTGTATCAAATGACCGACTCTTTTATTTTTGATTATTTAGTGGTCACTTCTTGTCTTACATAAAAGGGTGGAAGGGGAGGGGGTCAGTAGATGTGGGTGGCTGGGGGTTTGAGTGACGGGCCCATTTTTAAAATAGTGAATGAGAGAGAGAAAGAGCCTGGGGTACAGTGAGAGGGAGGGAATGAAAGAGAATGTGAGATGGGGAGAGAGCCTGGGAGGCAGGGGGAGAGAATGAGAGGGAATGAAAGAGAGAGAGAGAGAGAAAGAGAGGGAATGAAAGTGAGAGGGAATGAGAGTGAGAGAATGAGTGTGAATGAAAGAATGTGAAAGAATGAGAGGGAATGAAAGTGAGAGACGGAGTAAAAGAGAAAGCAAGAGAGAGGGAATGAAAGTGAGGGAATGAAAGAGAGAGAAAGAGGGAATGAAAGTGAGAGAATGAGTGACTGAAAGTGAGAGAATGAGTGAATGAAAGAAAGTGAGAGAATGAGTGAATGAAAGTGAGAGAATGAGAGGGAATGAAAGAGAGAGAGAGAGAGAGGTAATGAGAGTGAGAGAGAGAGAGAGAGAGAGAAATCAACAATGAACTTCCTCTTCCTCGCTTGAAAGTTTTATTTTTTTCTTTGAGATCTTCGAATATCAATAAAAACAAGATCATATTACAAATTCTCATCAATCATTAAGTACTTAAATTCGTTGTATAGTTTACTTGAGAGTTAACTCTTTCAAAAGATTGTTATAAAATAGTTGAAGAAAAACCCTTCTAAGACTTACTTGAATTATAAACTCTCTCTAATCTCTCATGACGACAGAGCTAAAGTGACTTTTCTTGACAGTTTTAAGTTTATACTTGGAATTTTTAACTGTCATGAGCCAGCAGGAGAGTTAACGGAGAGCTGACAAGACAGTTTACTATAGAATTTAACTGTCAAAATGTGTCATGTGTGAGTTGAAGAAACCCATTTGTAGTTTTACTTGAGAGTTAACTCTCGACGTTTGTCATGTGAGAGCTGAAGAGACTTGAGAGTTTACGTAAATGCTAACTCGCATAGCGTTTCAATGCGAGTAGTTCACTTGACATTTCTTCTCGTGGGTTATTGAGAGCTGACAGGCTTGACAGTTTGCTTCAGAGTTAACTCTCGAAGTCTGTCATGCGAGAGCTGAGAAAACGTGAGAGTTAATGTGGATTTTAACTCGCAAAGAGAGGTGAGTGCGAGAGGTGATTGATAAACGTTACTTGACAGTTTACTAGAGTTAGTGAGAGCTGACAGGCTTCTCTTAACAGTTACTTGAGAGTTAACTCTCGAAGTTTGTCATGCGAGAGGTGATTGATACACGTCACTTGATAGTTTATTCGAGAGTTAGTGAGAGCCTACAGGCTTCTCTTAGCAGTTACTTGAGAGTGAACTCTTGAAGTTTGTAATGAGTGAGCTGACAGTTAACTCTCAGTGAGTGTTATTCAAGTCTGAGAGACTCTCACTGAACGTTTATAAGATAAATATTATAATAAAGATATTTTATTGATTTCGTTTTACAGGTATTTAGTTTCGTGTTTCGTTTTAAATCGTTTTGAAAACGACGATAACGAAGACGAAGGAAGAGGAGGAGAAGTAGCGGTTGTTGAGAGAGAGGAAGGAGGCCGAGGGGAGAAAACGTTTTGGTTTGTGATGTGGTACAAGTGGAAACGATGAGAGACTTGAAAATGTTTCCTCAGATTGTGGAAGAACCGGAAGAACTTGGAAGTGAGGACAATCCGAATCCACCTCAACCTCCTCCTGCTCCTAATCCTGTTCCTCCTGCTTCTGGTTCGAATCAAAGTGCCTTCAATCGTTCGGGATCCGATCCATCGGCTACTTCTTCGACTTCGTTTTCGGGTACAACGAAGATTCCATGTGCTGTCAAAACGCTGGGACGGTACCGTGTCGAGAAGGCAAAGGTGAGAGATAACAAAGAAACAGGGTTTCTTGATTCCTTCTTTCTCTTTCTTTTTTTTTTTATTCAGGTAATAATAACTGACGCTTTTGGTGGGTTTATTTTGCTTTTTCTTGATTCTTAAACGGAAGTCAAGAGCATATTTTGGATTTTATTTTCAGCTTTGTTCGATCTTTGTTCTCTTCTTACGAAGGAATTGTTTTTCAGGTGGTTTTAAAGCTGTAAAAGCCTCGCGAACTCTTTATTATTTTTTCTCTGTTTTTCAGGACTAGCATTAGCAGGTTGGAGTTTTTCATAGCGCATGCGCATTGCCATCTCGGTCGGTTTGTATAGGAAAGTGATGGCAGATTTGCGCCATCTATTGATGACCAATGGAAACTGCCCACGTCTGATAAGGGCCACCGTAGTTTTCACTTGCCATCACTTTCCTATACAAACCAACCGAGATGGCAATGCGCATGCGCTATGAAAAACTCCAATCGGCTGATGCTAGTGTCTTTCAGGTGAAAAATGACGTGAAACTTGAATGTGTTTTAGAAACTTAAATGTTGGCTCAATCACTTAAGAATGCAAGTAATCATTTATTTTGTTAGATGGCGCCACTAGCCCTCCTCCCATAGAACTGTACTGATACACGTTCAACTCTTGACTCACCTTCCTTTTTGTCACGTGGCAAACTTTTGATTGCGTCATCGCTATTTCTACACGTGCTCTCTCTTCACTTACTATGTTCTGGTAAGTTTGTCCACGTGCTGATAATTAAGGTTGTTTTGGACGGCTTTTTAGAGCTGAAAGGAGGCTGCATTCAATTTCAACTAATCGGCGGCGAGTGTAGTTTGCCACCTATGGACAGGCAATTAGAAAATGGGATGAATAGAAGTTGGCTCCGCCCTTTTTATGACGAACGGCAACTTCTAATTGGTTTGTTGTGTGGTTCGACGTTTAAAAGGGCGGAACATGTGACGTCAGACTACATAACCAACCAATTAGAAGTTGCGTTTGTCATAAAAAGGGCGGAGCGAACTTCTGTTCATCCTGTTTTCTAATTGCCTGTACCTATGGCGGTTGCACGGCGCCATCTACCTTGCATTTACACAAGTATTTTTCTATGGAGCCCCTCTTAAGGGGATTTTTCATTTTTGATATCTTTCAAAATATGCTTTTTATGTTTGTTTGAGAGCAGACAATGTGAAAATATCCTTAGTGATTGAACTACCTTTCTAGCTTCTAAAACATTTTCTAGTTTCTCATTATTTTGCTGCTTCTGAAATGCAGAATAATCAATGAGTTCTAAAATCTGCTTTTCGTAATGATGTGGATGAAGTTTCCGTTTTTGGTTGTCTTTTGATCAGCTGTTTTTATAGGGTGTGCTATCTGTTGTTGAAGGACAATAGATGGCGCCACCTACTTTGTAAAGTTATCCTGTTTACGTTTGATTTCATTCGAAAATAATTAAGTCTCGTATTTTCAGGGTTTGGTTACTTAATTATGGCTGTCATGTTATGACATTTAAATACGATTAACATAGCGTTTATGTCGTGTCACGGTGTGGTATGTTTGAGGCTATTTTCTAAAAAAAACCGGGTAATTAGTTTTCATTGAAGCTTAGCTTTCTACGTAGAGCTTAGCCGCTAAGACAAAATTTTCACGGTCAATTTGTAAAGGTTTTTGTTATTACGTCACGTTTGTTATGATCAATTATTTTCAATTGCATCAGCGGTATTGATCTAATTGGGGTTCAAGCTTTCAGAAATGCTTTCTAATTTTATGTTAAAGTCAAGGATTGTTTTTTACAAGCTTTGTATAAAGGTCGAATAATTAAGCAGCGACTAGGCTGATCAAGCGAAACACTGAGGTCGGCGGCGGCGGCTGCTAATTAGTCATTTTGTCAAAGGGGACGACATAGAAGAAAATCATTTACGAGATTCAATGGAGAACGTCTTGGAGTTAACGTGTCTCGTCATTAGAAGCTTGTGACGTCATAGGGGTTGACAAAAATTTTTAGGTTTGTGTCATTTAGTCTGATTAAAAAGGGACGAAATCTAACGTGTTGAACAGTTTTAAACAAAAGGATTCTTGAATTGGTTTGTTATTACTTCTTTTTTATCGGACACAATCCTAAATTTTTCATCAATCCCTGTGACGTCACAAGCAGGTATAGCAAGCCGTTTTATTTTTGATGGGCGTTTTACCGGATACACAGAATAGAATGAATTCTGAAAGTATTGTTAAAACGCGGATTAAAAGTTAATAAAAACGTCTCGCCATACTGTACGAGATTCAGCCCCCTGTGTCGTCTCCATTGAGTGTGTAGGTTAGCAGTGTTCATCATTTTTGTTTCGATTTTTTTTTTTTTTCGTAGGTTTTTTAGGTTATTTTTTCTGTTTTTATGAATAAATAATAAATATTTTATTATCATTCTTCGCTCTTGTGATTTTCTTTTATTTTCGTATTTTCTTTAAACCTAATTAATCCTTTTTTTATGGATAAAATCAGGTCTTATTTTTTGGACAGGGTGCAGAAAAAAAAACACAATTGGCGTTTTTTAAAGTACCTTATGAAAGTATTTGAGGATTTATTTGAAACTAGAAGAGTAAACGCGAATGTGTATATTCATGTAACTAGCAAAATGCGTTTTTCAATAATAATAAAAAAACCTGGTCAGAGACTAAATGTCAAACTAGTAGCTAAAACTACTCTTAATCAGACTAGAAAAATGCGTTTTGTTTCTGTCAAAGAACCGGATCTAGAGGCTAGAGAACTAGTCTTAGCAAAGAAGGTTTTATATTCTTAATTATTTTTAAGTTAGTTTGTGTGAAACTCATTAATTTTGACATGAAACTTTCTATCAAAAATTGATGAGTTTTAGCACTAGCTTTAACTTAAAAATAATACAGAACTTTTTCCTCAAACTAGTTTTCTAACCTCTAACCTGGGGCCTATTTCTCAAAAGGACAAGTATTGTAATACAAGTGAATTCTACGGTACTCTGTAAAGGACATGCATCGCAGCAAACTCACAATTTGTTGTTATGAATTAACAATTCGTAATGAGTAATGACAAATTGTGAATTTCCTATGCATGTCCTTTACAGGGCTCCGTAGAATTCAGTTGTATTACAAGACAGGCAAGTGTGGCCAGCACTATCTTTTCGTTTGCTCCGCCCTTTTATGAGCGTCATCAATTTCTAATTGGTTGATATTTGGTCTGACGCTCATTAAAAAGGGCGGGGCAAACATAAAGCTAGTGCTGGCTACACTTGCCTGTCATTACAAGACTTGTGCTTTTGAGAAACAGGCCCCCCCCCAGATTATTAGGTTTTTTGAGCAGAAAAAACGTATTTTGCTTGTTGCATTGATAATTATTTAGTTGCCTCACTGTAATTTGAAGCTCGTGACGTCAGAGAGGTAGGATGGTTGATTAAATTATTCAACTTTTACTTTGAAATTTACTTTTTGTGAGCGTGACGGTTATTTGGTGCGTTTTATAGACAGGCAATTAGAAATCGGGACAAACAGAAGTTGGCTCCGCCCTTTTTTTTGACGACCAGCAACTTCTAATTGGTTTGTTGTGTGGTTCGACGTCAGACTACATAACCAAGCAATTAGAAGTTGCCGGTCGTCATAACAAGGGCGGAGCCAACTTCTGTTTGTCCCGATTTCTAATTGCCTGTGTTTTATAGTTGCATAGAAATGCATTTTGATGATCCTATGCGGTCATGTGGAAACAGGGCCTTAATGTTGCAATATTAAAAGAACTTCTTATCAAAAAATTATCTTTTGTTTCGACGGTTCTATCTTATTTTTTTATGCAATGAATGACCTCTATTTAGCTCGATTTTTAGCTGTTATTTTTTCTTAAAGAGTGAATTTCAGTAAACAGATACATAAATCTCAAAACACCATCTTATTGTCTTTTTTTTTTTTTTTTTTGTTCTTGCAAAATTTTGCTGCTTTTTTTTCTCTAGTCTTTTTAGTATAAGTAGCTATTGCTTGCGAAAATAGCAGAAGAAAAAAAAAAAAAACATAAAAAGTAGAGAAGAAAGCTGTTCTTTGAAGAAGAAAAAAGGCTAAATATAAATTTGCAAGATTTCTTCATTAGTCAGATCTCTGTCTCTCTTTTCGTTTCATTTTCAAGGAAGTTTCTCTCTTTTCTCTCCGTCTTGGTGTTTCTCAAGTCTGGTGGATTTTTTTGGTTTTTACTGCAATGTGAATGTGTTTGAATTTTTACTTGTGGTTTGGACCAGGGTTTGGTTTTTTTTTTAAAGTTGTATCTGTGCGCCCCACACACACACATATATTGGGGGCCCACCCCTCCTCCTCCGGCTTCAGCTCACATATCAAAGTCATAACCCTTTCTTAATTAAGACGGCTTTGTGTAGTAGACTTAACACAATTTAAGTCTTCTTTTTTTACCGGAAGTGACTGTAAAAGGTGTTATTTTCTCACTCTGTGTGTGTCTCTCATCCTCATATTAAAGATGAGTTTTATAACAAACAATAGGAATAAGGTAAGGTTGAGGAAAATCTCTATTAAGAGATTTCTTGGCTAAATTCAAAGATAATAACTACTGACTGGAGAACTAAAAATCAAGATCCAATGTAGTCAAGAAACAAGAGCTAAACAGCTTATTCTCGGACAAAAACTAATCTTAAGAGTTTTTTTTTTAAAAAAAGCTAAATTTGGACAGGAACTAATTTAAAGAGCTAAACTTGATCAAGTTTAGCTTTTGTTCAAGATTAGTTCTTGGTCAAGTTTAGCTTTTGTGCAAGATTAGTTCTTGATCAAGTTTAGCTTTTGTGCAAGATTAGTTCTTGATTAAGTTTAGCTCTAGTTTATAATTAGTTCTTGATTAAGTTTAGCTTTTGTGCAAGATTAGTTCTTGATTAAGTTTAGCTCTAGTTTATAATTAGTTCTTGATTAAGTTTAGCTTTTGTGCAAGATTAGTTCTTGATTAAGTTTAGCTCTTTGTCCAAGATTGATTCTTGGACAAGAGTTAAGCATGACCAAGAACAAATATTGAATAAGAGCTAGACTAACAAATCTAACCTAAAGAGCTAAACCAAATAACTAAAGTAACAATGATTGTTTAATATTTCGGTTTTTGAGTTTGTTTTAGCTGCTGTTGTAGCTTTTAAATGTTGAGTTAAAAATGTTGAGATTAATTTTTTAAGTAGAACTTTAACCTTCATTTGTCTTATTTTTTTACCATCAGCTAATAATTAACCTTGAAATGAATGAAATATTGCTTAAGAAATTGATCTCTTAGTACGTGAGTGAACTCTGGACTATTATTATATAAGCTTATTAGCATGCTAAGCCTTCTTTCCAAGATAAAACAAAATTGAGGTAACTCAACTAAGAGCCTTTTCCTATGGAGCCTTTTTTCCGAATGTGGCCACTAGATGGCGCAAACTGTACTTAGTGCTTCAGTTAAGGTGGGTGGGTATTCACCAAAAGAGCCGAGCACAAGAGTAAATAAAAATTTGCAAATGCTCGCTGATGTTTGCTCGTGTTCATTGGAAATGCTCGCCTTACAGCCATACCGGAGCGAATATATTTTTGTTCGCAGTTCATCTGACGTTTACAGCGAGCACTCGAATCTACACAAGCATATTTCAATTATACAATAATCTCAGTTCACACTAAACGAGCACGAACAATTTTTTTCTTTGATGTATCGCCATCCACTCGATCTTTTTTGAACAAGAGCGAGCAAACACGGCCAATTAGAAATCGGGACGAACTTCAGTTGGCTCCGCCCTTTTTATGACGACCGGCAACTTTTAATTGGTTTGTTGTGTGGTTCGACGTTGAAAAGGGCGGAGCATGTGACGTCAGACTACATAACCAACTAATTAGAAGTTACGTTCGTCATAAAAAGGACGGAGCCAACTGAAGTTCGTCCCGATTTCTAATTGCCTGTCTCCAAACCTCTTGCGCTCCTCTCCCTGTGCGCAGTTGCAGGGGCTGCGGGGGTCTCCAGCTATTACGCCCCTGTGAGTGACAATGCTCGCTCGCGTTTTTGGTGAATATCCGGATACCATCATAACACGATTCAATGAACGTACAAAAATGGATGACATTTGAAGCAAGATGGCTTCCTTTTAGCTTCAAAAAGCAGACGATTCTTCACTCACTTTTGGCGGTTTTTTTTTCTAACATGGAGTTGATTTATCTTTCTCTCTCTCTCTCTCTCTTTCTTCTAATATAAATTATATTGATATTGATCTCTTATTCTAATCATGTCTCTTTGTTTTTGTTTTTTTGAAGAATGATGACACTATTTTTTTTTAAATTGGGACCGGAAGTTATTAAGAATGACAAGTTTTGAAAAAAAAAATTATGTTGTTGTTTATTAAATGTGACGATTCTGATGAAGATGGTTCATTGTTTTAGTTTGTGTCCACTCGTTGTCCAATTTATTATTTTTGGGGAGAAATTTGGTATAAAGAGGGGTGATGTTGGTGGTGTGGGCCAGGGGATTTGAGGGTGGATGTGGAGGGCAGGGGCAAAGAACTTGGCCCACGTAATAAGTTTGGTTCAACTTGGCCAAAATACAAAATGCTAAATCTTGTTTTGTCTTATTTTACTCTCGAGAGTTTGAGACAATTCTCTTCAGAGAGAGAGAGAGAGAGAGACCGAGAGAGAGAGAGAGAGACAAAAAAAATGTCTCAAAAGACGACCGAAGTTGTGACAATCTGGAATTAATTTGACAAAATTCTTGTGGTGGATATTTTTAATCTCAGTTTAAAATAGAAAAACATTTGAGAGTTGAATGATCGGGAGGAGAGTTTCTTCTTCTTCTTCTTTAAAAGTAACTATAAATAAGTTAAATTGGTAAAGGTGTACAATAATTGAGAGTAAGTTTATATATATTTTTTTTTACTTTGAAAGTAAATTTTGATAAGTCAATTTTTAAACAAAAAACATGTATTTTTTTGTTTGTTTCGCTTTTATTGAAAAAAAGGTATAAAAAGTAAGTAGAAAGAAGATGTAATCGTGTATTGTGTTGCTGGTGTAGTGGTTAGTGTCTCAACTTGTAGTTATGTTGGTCTAATTGGGTTCGATCCCCGTGCAAATAATTTCACAAACAAATTATAAAGCCCCGTTTTCATGATGATAGTTGTCACCATATTTGCTATCATGAGGGGGTCAGGATAAAAAGATGAACGGGATGAACATTGGGGTAACTCTAAAACCCGACACAGAATGCATATAGAATAAGATGAACACTATATCATGGATGAACACACATTTTAAAGGGATGCACAGAGAAATAAAAGGATGAACATTCTTTAAAGGGATGAACATGGTTTTAGGGGGGATGAACATGGTTTTAGGTTATGTTAGGTAACCGAACCGAACCCCATAAAACCATGTTCATCCCTTTAAAGAATGTTCATTTCTTTAAAGTATGTTCATCCTTTTATTCGTTCATCTTTTTATCCTGACCCGTCATGAGGGCAACTATCGCGAGAACTATCATCGTGTGAAGACCACGTGATAGTCTAGATAGTTGAGAGTACTGTCGCGATAGTAATAGTTGTTGTTGTAGGGACAAATATCCACTTTGTAGGGAAAATTGGCTTCTAGAGGGAGAGAGAGAGGAAATACTGTTGTTGACTCAATGATATAATGTGAAGTAGACGTCACACCGTCACATGTGACAGAACTAACACGTTACTTCTAGACGTGTAGATAGTTGCTATCCTGAGAGAGTGAACACTTCATTGCAACTTTCATGACAGTTACTCTCATGAAAGAACTGTCGCCGTGAAAACGAGGCGTAAAAATAGGTCAGATTAGGCCGGCTCTAGACGTTGCCTATCCGTTCTATACCGTGCCGCCCAATTAGTGATATCATAAAAAGGGCTCCATAGAATAAAAATACTTATGTAAATGCAAGGTAGATGGCGCCATGCAACCTCCATAGGTGGGCAACTCCACACGTGCCAATTAAATGGAAATCGAATGCAACCTTTTTAGCTCCAAAAAGCGTCCAAAACAACCTTAATTATCAGCACGTGACAAACTTAACCCCAGAACATAATATAAGTGAAGAGAGAGCACGTGTAGAAATAGCGATGACGCAATCAAAAGTTTGCCACGTGACAAAAAGGAAGGTGAATCAAGAGTTGAAGAGTGTCAGTACATTTCTATGGGAGGATAGCTAGTGGCGCCATCTAATGCTACACGCACAAAATAAATGATCGACTTGCATTTTTAATTCGAAGTATTTTTGACAGGAACGGCGTGGCATAGAACGATACAGGCATCTCTGCCCAGCACTAACTTTTCATTAACCCCGACCTTTTATGAGCGTCAGACCCAGTATCAACCAATTAGAAATAAAAGGGGCGGGGCATGTGACATCAGACCAAGTAACAAACCAATTAGAAATTTATGACGATCATAAAATTGCGGAGCCAAAGAAATTCTGAAGCTGGGCAGAGATGCCTGTTAGAACGATAGACATGCGCAGTTAAACGTGACGCCTGCCTAAAATTCATTTTCAGTTAAAAAATTTCAGCAAGTGGAAACAGGGCTTTTAAGCTGTTTTATGAACAGCTGATTTTCAAACTCTTGGTTTATTTCTGTAGTTTCAAAAGCGCTAAGGAGAAACTGAAAGGTGTATTAGAAACTAGAATGGGTAATCTGAATCACTTAATATAGTATTTTCATATTTGATATCTTTCAAAATAAACTTTTTAATGATAAAAATTTAAAAAAAAATATCGTCTGCTTTAAATAAAGTTGGGTCATTTTCAAACAACTCATATAAAAAGTTTTATTTTAAAAGATACTAACATAAAAATATCCTTAAGTGATTCAGCTACCCTTCTAGTTTCTAAAGAACAATTCCTAGTTTTTGTTAAATTCTGCACCTTGACAGTGTTTTAAGAAACTAGAAAGGTCGCTCATATTTACATAAGGGTTATTTTCATATTGATATGTTTTATTTTAAACTTTTGTTTAGTCGTGACCCAATTTTTATTTTGAAAGATGTCGTCATGAAAGTATCAATAAGAAACTAGAACGGTTTTGAGCTAAATATGACAAATTTACTGTCATATGACTGTCACAGTTTGGATTTTGTTTATTTTTCTAAAATGAGGCCTGAGGTTGTTCTATGAGTTCAATTCGCTGCCACTAGAGGGCGATGCGTTTGCTTTCTATTTATGATTTTGAAATGATAATTATGTGACAATCATCAGCTGTTGGTTTTTGAGTGAATCTTTTTTTTGTTATAGACTTTGGTGACGTCATTGAAACCTTTTATTTTTGAGTAGGTTTCCGTAATTGTTTCATTGGTCTGTTTATAAGACGGGGGTTTTTATTGTTCTGTCAGCGAATCCTTTTGGCGAAGGTTTTCTTTTAGTAGGCCTACTTTTTTATTTTTACCTTGATTTAAAAACAACACTTTTAGCAATTTTTTTTTGGCGTTTTTCAAAGAGTTATAAAAACACATTCTGAGTTTGGAACTTAATAATAGGGATGGCTAAATTTGTTTGTTGAATCGATTCATATGAATCGAATCGGATGTTCCGATTCCGATTAGTAATCGGAATAAATTAATCGATTCCATTTTTATAAGATAAATGGTGGAAGTGAGAAATAAAAGATTTTTTTCTTTCGCTAAAATGATGTCATGATTTTGCTAAAAACAGAATAATCAAAGGATTGAAACTTAAAAAATAACAAAACCGAACAACAATAAAAAAAAAAAAACAGAAAAAGAAAAACACTAAAAAATGGGGGAAAAAAAATCGTGTTTTTTGAACTTTTATTTATAAATTATAAGAAATAAATAAAATTGAATTGAATTGAAAATCGAATCGATTCCATTAATCGATTAATTCGAACAAAAAAAATCGATTCTCCGATTAATGGAATCGGACATCCCTAGACAGGCAATTAGAAAACGGGATAAACAGAAGTTAGCTCCGCCCTTTTTATGACGACTGGCAACTTCCAATTGGTTTGTTGTGTGGTTCGACGTTGAAGAGGGAGGAGCATGTGACGTCTGACTACAACAAACCAATTAGAAGTTGCTATTCGTCATAAAAAGGGCGGAGCCAACTGAAGTTCGTCCCGATTTCTAAATGCCTGTCCCTAGAACTTATAATTCATGTTATACTTACGGCTTGATGTCGAGGCTAGCTAGCTATTACTGGATTACATTGTGCCTGCCCGACCATTTTGTGGAGCCATAAAAATGCTCTGTGTGAACCCGGCTTTAAAGGTGGCAACGGGTAGAACTAAACCGTTTCTAATACAGGCATCTGTAGACACAGGCAATTAGAAATCGGGACGCACAGAAGTTGGCTCCGCCCTTTTTATGACGACCAGCAACTTCTAATTGGTTTGTTGTGGGGTTCGATGTTGAAAAGGGCGGAGCATGTGACGTCAGACTACACAAGAAACCAATTAGAAGTTGCTGGTCGTCATAAAAAGGGCGGAGCCAACTTCTGTTCGTCCCGATTTCTAATTGCCTGTTCTGTAGACAGCTTCAGAATTTTGAGCGTCAGACCAAATATGTGTTTAGAAACTAGAAGGGTAGCAGCCCCAATCATTCAATGGTATTTTCATGTTTTTGATATCTTTCAAAATAAACTTTTTATGTGAATCCAACTTTAAGCAAACAATATATTTTTTTTTAATTTTTGTTCATAAAAAGTTTATTTTGAAAGATATTTGATATATCTTTCAAAATAAACTTTTTATGAACAAAAATTAAAAATATCTTTTAAGTTATTGAGCTACCCTTCTAGTTTCTATAACACTTCCAATTTCTTCTTTCTACGTTTCATTAGCAATACTGAAAATAAATTAAAAGCGTGTTTAGAAACTAGAAGTGTAGCAGCCCCAATCACGCAATGGTATTTTTATGTTTTTGATTTGATATCTTTCAAAATAAACTTTTTATAAACAAAAATTTAAGAAATATCTTTGGCTTAAAATTTGGTCAACATGAAATGTACTTACCCTTCTAGTTTCTAAAACCCTTTTCAGATTTCTCTTCTGAAAGAGAGAATAAGCGAAGTTCAAAGGTCGTTTTAGTTATTGTTTTCGAGGAGGAGGAGGAGGGGGGCCCATCTATTTTATTATTGGGTTGGTTTTTTATGGATGATGATGATGATATTTTCATCAATAATTCCCATTCGTTTTACTAGTTACTTCTGGTAGTTACTTTTGAGAATTACTAGAAAGCGAGAAAGAGAGACTTTTGTCAGGAAAATCGATGAACAAATTTTTTTTCTACTCTAGATAATAAACAAGGCAAGGCCAAAAAGGAGAGAGAGAGAGAGAGAGAGAGAGAGGCTATTTACTAGAAAAGAACTTCTTTTTCTATTCTGCCAATGAAGGACGACCATTTTTTTCTTCTTCTTTCAAAAAATATGATTGTTTTTCATTGGTTGAAATGCGTGAAATAAGAGGATGAAAGTAAATAACAATACATTTTTTCTATTGTTTTTGTGTCTGTGTATCTCTCTCGGTAACGATTTCTCCAATTCCGGATTCTTGAGAGTTTCGCTCTGGTATCTTAAGTTTCCTCTTCTACTATTTTAATTTTTTTTTTCATTGCGTTTCCTCTAATTTGCATTCTAAAAGACTAGAAAAATGGATCATTTTCAAAGGTAAATAATAGAATATGGTTAATATTGGAGGTTGTCTTAACGAAAGATCCCGGAAAAGCATTTTTTACTGGTTGTCATAGTTTTTTTTTCGGAAGGATCATTTTTTTCTTCTTGGTTTACCTCGTTTTTGAGGTTCTCATTTTCAGTGTTTGAGGTGTTACTGTCAATCTGCGGAATTAGTCAACTTGCAGATTGCTTAGACAATCTACAAAACCAGCAACCTGCTAGTGAAACTGCAAAATTCAATACATTTTAGGTGTTGAATTTTGCAGATTCACTAGCATGTTAGTTGTTTTACATATTGGTTAGGCAATATACAAAACAACTAACCTGCTAGTGACTCTGCAAAGTTCAATACATTTTAGGCGTTGAATTTTGCGAGATTCACTAGCTGGTTGATTGTTTTGCAGATTGGTTAGGTAATCTGCAGATTGACTGGTTCCACAGATTGACAGTAACATGTATATTCAGTTTGTTGTCATGGCAACCGGAGATTTTTTTTTTTTTGTACTCAATGGATATATAGAGATGATAATCTGTGAAGGTTTAAAAATAGCTCTTGAAGTTTTAATTTTGGGAAGTTGTCTTTTTTTGTTTTTTGGGTAAAAAAATAGGGTTTGGATTCTTCGAGAGGATTTTTTTTCTTCCGGAGTTTTTTCCTTTTTTTCTTCCTCCGGAGTTTTTAACTTTTTTTCTTCCGGAGTTTTTTCCTTTTTTTTCTAGGACGCAAAATGGAAGTTTTTCTCGGGAGTTGTTTATTCTTGTTCTCCGAGAACAGTGAGTGTGATTTGGGCAGTCAGTCAAGTGTGAAGGCAACATTAGAAATGTGCTTTTTACGGTGGCTTTATAGATGTTTATTTTGTTTTTGTCCTTCCAGATGGCGCGCCTGTACAGTAGCTATTATGTTCTATTCCCCTCAAATTCACGTTTTTGAGAAAAATTTATATTTTTCAGAGAATAGTGGTTATAATGCTAAAAGTTTTTTTTCAATGATGATATCTTTCAAAATAAACTTTTTATGACAAGTTTGAAAAATGGTGAAAATGGTTTTTCATTGAATGTCAATAGAAAAACCTAAAAATTTTCAAACTGAACTATAAAATTTTTATTTTTTAAGATACCTGTCATGAAAAAATATCAACATAATTTTTTTTTTACTATTCTAGTTTTGATGAAAACAATTTGAATTTTTTTCTTCGTTAATGTTGTCTCTAAAAAAAAAAAACGTTTCGCTTGACGTTTTTCCTTCCAAATTTTACAAAAATTTCTATGCCACTGCAGTGGCGCCATCTGGGATAACAAAAGCAAAATGAATATCTATAAAGCCATCTTAAGATTTGCTTTATAAACAACTGATTTTGGAACTCTAGGTAAATTCTGTGTTTTAGAGGAAACAACCTTTTGAAGTCCGGACTTGAAAGTGTTAGAAACTAGAACAGTAGCTGAATCACATTTCATGTTGATATCTTTCAAAATAAACTATTTTATATAGACAGAAATATAAAAAAAACGTAATCTGCTTAAAGTTGAGTCATTTTAAAATTGAAATAAAAAAGCTTATTTTGAAAGATAACAAACATGAAAACACCTTTTAAGTTGTTAGTGAGCTTACCCGTCTAGTTTCTAAAACACTTATTTGTTTCTCGTGAATATTTTACTCCTGAAAGATAGAATGACCAGAGTTCGAGACAGGCAGTTAGAAATCGGAGAGAACTTCAGTTGGCTCCGTCCTTGTTATGTCGACCGGCAACTTCTTCTAATTGGTTTGTTGTGTGGTTCGATGTTGAAAGGGCTGAGCATGTGACGTCAGACTACATAACCAACCAATTAGAAGTTGCGTTCGTCATAACAAGGGCGGACTGCCTGTCTGCATGTGAGTTTGAGGGGCCAAGTTTATACTTTAAAGCCAGCAAGAGGTTGTCTTACGTGAGAACCCTGCTTTGAGGATTCAAGTTGAAGTTTAAATAAAGTGTGAAGGCACAAATTCAAGATTGGAAACTATCTCTTGACCTTCAACTTTTGAATTCTCTTGAACAGGAAAACTTTAGCATAGAAAATCCTGTTAAAAGGTATTCGATAAAACAAAGAGGTTTTCTTATGTGGGAACCGTGCTTTGAGGATTCAAGTTGAAGTTCAAGTGCTAAGGCTCAAAGTCAAGATTGGAACTTTCAACTTTTGAACTCTCTTGAACAGAAAACCCAATTTTAAGAGGTTTTCTTATGTGGGAACCGTGCTTTGAGGATACAGGAAATATCATTGGTTACTTTTACATGAAGAGAGAGGGGGAGAGAAAACATGTTGTTGAATGTGGTTACTAGATGGCGCTCTGTGTTCTGTTCTCCAGAAGAACAAACCATCTGGAATTAAAGAAAATAACCTTTTTTGTCAATAACAGCTGTTTTATTACCTGAAAAGCCGAAACTAATTAATCTTAATACTTAACTGTCTGTCTATATTTTTTTTTCTTTTCAGGATTCGACTCCGTTTGTTGTTCCGATCATCATTACGGAAGACAGCGGTTGCGATACGATGGCTTCAACCGACAGCGAATCGAAACTGACCAATTCGTCGAATTCGTCGTCTGGTAAACTACCGGTGAAATCGTCTTCGAAGGATAAAGACGGACGAATTCGTCGTAAGTCGGGAGACGACGTTCTGAACGAATCGAGTCCTCGAGCGACTAAGAGTATCTTTTTCGAAGCGTTCAGACCTAGATCAAAGTCGGATATAAGTAAAACGGGTGGAGTTAAGAAACCTTCGGTCATCTCTAGTGTGAAACAGTCTTTGCACAATACGTTCCATTCGCATTCGGGTAGTTCGGACCTTAGTAAAGATATGCCGAGTGATCACAAGGGGAAAGGAGGATCGAGATTAGGAAGTGAAGGTGGAAAGGCGAGCGCCATGTCGCGAGTCATGGACATGTTTCGTGCAAGATCTCATTCGTTGTCGTCCGATTCGAGGAATAAAGCCGGAAGTCCCAAACCTCAGGTAAATTAACAACTCTTTTTCCTAGTTACGCTTTGAATTGTCCAAAAGTTACTTTAACACATTTAAGTTGGTTTTTAAAGTGTTAATTGAATCTCCGAACTCTTTGATTATTCTGTCTTTCAGGAGAGCAAAATGAAGAGAAACTAGAATTTGTGTTAGAAACTAGAACGGGTAACTGAAACACTTGAATGTATTTTCATGTTTGATATCTTTCAAAATAAACTTTTTATGGCAGTTTGAAAATGACTGAACTTTTTAAACAAGAGGATATTTTTTTTTATAATTAAAAAAAGTTTATTTTGAAAGATATCAAACATGAAAATACTTTCAGGTGATTCAGTTACCCGTTCTAGTTTCTAACACTTTCTAATTTCTTTTTATTCAAATGTGTGAATTTTAGTTGAATCATGTTGATATATCGTTCAAAATAAACTTTTCAGGGATACAAATTAAAAATTATCGTCTTTTTAAATTTGAGTCAATTTCAAACTGTTATGAAAAGTTTATTTTGAAAGATATCAACAGGAAGACAAACTTAAGGTGGTTTTAAAACGTAAAATCCTTCTGGAAATCTTGATTATTCTGTCTTTCAGGTGCAAAATGGAGAGAAACTAGAAAGTGTTTTAGAAACTAGAAGGGTAGCTCAATCACTTAAGGGTGTTTTTGTGTTGATATCGTTCAAAATAAACTTTTTACGTCAGTTTGAAAATGATCTAACTTTTAAGCAGACAATATTTGTTAATTATTGTCTATATAAATAGTTTATTTTGAAAGATATCACCAGGAAAAAAAATTTAAGGTGGTTTTAAAACGTAAAATTCCTCTGGAACTCTTGATTATTCTGTCTTTCAGGTGTAAAATGGAGCGAAACTTGAATGTGTTTTAGAAACTAGAAGGGTAGCTCATTCACTTAAGGGTGTTTTTGTGTTGATATCGTTCAAAATAAACTTTTTACGTCAGTTTGAAAATGATCGTAAGTTTTTAAACGGACAATATTTTTTAATTATATTTTATTATAGTTAATTTTGAAAGATAACAACATGAAAAATACCCTCTTAAGTGACTTGAGCTACCCTTTCTAGTTTCTAAAACACTTTTCTTAAATTTTGCTCTTCTGAAAGACAAAATAATGGAAGTTCCATAGAGAGACGTTTTACACTTTTAATGCCTTGTTTCCATTGAGGTTAAAATATGTGTACTTTTTGTGAAAATTTCAACTGGTGAAAAATAGAACAAACATTGACCCGGGGTTTGTTCAACTTTTCACCAGTTGAAATGATCACGAAAAGTTCAAATTTTCATTCATCTCAGTGGAAATAAGGCCTTAAACACCATTTTTAAAGGAAATTTACCAGATGAGCGGCCATCTTTATTATATAAACTTACCTTTGCAGCTTCTCTCTCTCTCTAAAGTGAGACAAAACGGAAGAAACTCTTCGAGAGAAACTCATTTTCTCTCTGCAGTCTCTCATGTTTTGACACAATTCTGTGATTTTGTCCAGGAAAAGTTTTAAAAACTTGTTTAGTCGTAAGGAAAGAGGTTTTTTTTTTAGGAAACTTTTGTGTTTGGATTCTTTTGTTTGGTTCCTGCAGCAGCTGTTTGTGTCGCTTCTCGAAACAGCTGTTTTTATATTTTTCACGGAGGCTTTTTAAATGATTTCCACGAACAATGGTATAGGTAATAGTATAGGTTTAGTGTTCGGCGGACATAATTCACATTCGGTTCTTATTGGTCTTTTCTGCTGAATTTTGTTAGAGGTTTGTTTATTAATAATAATTAATCGAAACAACAAGGACAACTAACTTGCCTTTTGTGTTTTTGCAGCTTCCAAGTAATATTTCATAAACGCGGGAGATGAATTTTTTTTTAGTTATATTCGTGTATATTTTAGGCTTTCGTGGTGGCTTCCGAGGTTTCGTGCAGGTGGTGGTGGTGGTGGGTTCTCTGTTTACCTTTCTTCGTACGTGTGTTTGTATGTGTATTAGCCATTTTTTTATGATGTGTGATATCTTTTGTTATGTTTGTGTGTTTGTTTGATTCTGTTTTTCGTTTACGTACTTACATTTGTTTATGTGATTTCCTTTTTTTTTTTTTTCTTCTGATAAAGTATATGTGGGTTACGGCTTACGGAAGGTTTACTGATGCTGAATGTTCTCTTGAATGAATGGATAAAAAGTAGAGGTGGGACGAATCCTAAATTTTCTCGAATCCGAATCAGGATAAAAAGAAGAAAGGGATGAACATTGGGGTAACTCTAAAACTCGACACAGAATGCATATAGAATTGGATGAACACTGTATTATGGATCAACACACATTTTAAAGGGATGAACAGATAGAAATAAAGGGATGAATATGGTTTTAATGGGGGATGAACCTAACCTAACCATGTTCATCCCTCTTAAAACCATATTCATCCCTTTGTTTCTCTCTGTTCATCCCTTTAAAATGTGTGTTGATCCATAATACAGTGTTCATCCAATTCTATATGCATTCTGTGTCGGGTTTTAGAGTTACCCCAATGTTCATCCCGTTCATTCGTTCATCTTTTTATCCTGACCCCCCTCCCCTCCGAATCCTAAAAGGTTCTCGAATCTCACGAATCCTTCCTATAAGAATCCTATATTATTCATTAAGAAAGATACAAATAAATGAAATAATATTAAATATTAAATTAATAATAATAAAAAAAAACAAGTGTGGCTTTACTCAGGCTCGCCACAAGGTGATCACATTGGTGATCCGGATACCACCGAAATTGCAACATTCGCCGGTTTGTTTTTTTGTTAGTGGATGCTTCTATTGGACGTCAATTGGAGTTAAAACTAATTTTACCAAAGTTTTTAAGTTTTTTTAGGTTAGGATTCGAAAAATATTCGAAAGACGAAAAAAGTACGTAGATTCGAGTTTTCGAATCTCGAATATTTTTCAAGATTTCGCGAGATTCGAGGATTCGAATGGTCCATCCCTAGTAAAAAGGAAAAAATAGTTGTCATTAAGTACATTACCTCCTACATCTAGACAGGCTGGACGCACATAATATATGCGGATTATGGAGACGTCATTTTTGAAAGCGGGTGTGTTAAGACAGGCAATTAGAAATCGGGACAAACAGAAGTTGACTCCGCCCTTTTTATGGTGACCGGTAACTTCTAATTGGTTTGTTGTGTGGTTCGACGTTGAAAAGGGCGGAGCATGTGACGTCAGACTACATCACCAGCCAATTAGAAGTTGCCGGTCGTCATAAAAAGGGCGGAGCCAACTTCTGTTTGTCCCGATTTCTAATTGCCCTGTTGTGTTAAGTGGCTGGGTTATTATTACATTTACATTGACAGCTCGGACAAAATTAGATAACACATTATTTGACTGAGAAACATGAAAACTACATCACGTTTGTCACTAGAATGTGTAGATTATTTTCAGTCTGATGATATTTTGTTGTATTTTAACCCTTTCTTAAGTTATTTCGATTTCTACGAAAATACAATGCTAGAAATGGGGACGCGAAGATGAAACTGGTCAGAAAATGTCACAGTGCACCACAGGCAATTAGAAATCGGGACGAGCAGAAGTTGGCTCCGCCCTTTTTATGACGAACGCAACTTCTAATTGGTTGGTTATGTAGTCTGACGTCACATGCTCCGCCATTTTCAACGTCGAACCACACAACACACCAATTAGAAGTTGCCGGTCGTCATAAAAAAGGGCGGAGCCAACTTCTGCTCGTCCCGATTTCTAATTGCCTGTCAGTGCACCAGCTAGTATATAGAAATCAAGTAGTCTTAACCACAGTGCTCAGTGCTTTTCTCTCATTACGTCACTAATTTGTGTGTAGCTTTTTTTTAAGTACCCCATAAGCCGTTGTTTCCACTGTGACGAAAATTTGTACTCAACTGTTAAAAATAACAGTGTTTCCTATGGAGAAAATGTGTTAATGCATTTCTTATTAGAAGGAGAAAAGAAATTCGATACGGCGACTAATAACAGAACAAACGTGGCCTCCGCTTATTCACTATTATGGTGTGGTTCATTATGTTAGGCCAATTGAAGTGAGAGAACCACATTCGCTGTACCACTTGAGCTAAACCATAAATTGCCGTTTCTCATCAATATTTACATCGAAACGGCGTTATTTTTCTGTAAAACTATAGTTAAATATATCCTAAAACTAATTAAAATACATTAATTTCCCTGAAATGGTAAGAAATTGAAGAAAAAGCGATGAAAAAACTCACCAAAAACGAAAAGAAAGATGGCGACTCAAAAACTGCAAAAAGTACAAATATTCACCAAAAAGAAGGTTTAAACAAAAGTTGAATCAATTTTAACTTTTTTCCAACCTCTTTTTTGACAAATATTTGTGTTTTTTATTGGAATTGAGGGCCTTCTTCTTGATGGCTTTTCTCTCCTATCAATGATGTTATACTGTATTAGGCCAACCAATAGACATGCGCAATTAGCTCACTTCTTCCATAGGAAACACTTGTTATTTTTCAACAGTTGAAATTTTTACAGGTTGAAAATTTTCGCCCCAATGGAAACAAGGCTTAAGGCATTTACTTGATAGCCTATACAGTAAGTCTCAGGACTTACACGGATTCGACTTACTTGATTTTCGTAGATACGCAGCTGCGGTTAGAGATGTCAACGGTTTGGAACCGGTAGAAACGGTTGCGCCAATTATTGGAACTGGTTCCGAACCGAGTAGATTCGGTTCGGTTCTATTCTTGGCTATTACTTACTAATGTGCTGAGCAAATTTGCTAATGCATATTGGGAACCGGGTCGTCCAGATCCACGGTTTCCAAAAAAATCGCGAACCGATTAAACCAGTTCGGAACCGAGTAGAAACGGTTCGGTTCTACCCCGTTGCTACCCTCTAGTTGCAGTACTTCTTCGTATAATAACAACGGCGTGTATGAATTCGCTTTGTAATAAACTGTAATAAAAAAAAATACGTACTACTTAATGGCATTCACCTTAAGCGGTTTTTCAACTGACGCGGAAAAAACCTTCTGGAACGAACTTAAGAGGACTTTACTGTATTTGGCAAAATTTCAAATTTCTTGCCATGTCCTCGCTGCTTCCTGAGGTCACTGAAGCTTGGACAAGAGTGCATTATGGGTTAGTTGTGCTATAGGTGCAACTGCCTGCCTACAATGTTTCTGGCTAGTTGATCTGATTGTATATATGTGTCTCTCTGTCTGTCTGTGTGTGGGATTCCACCTCTCACTTAAGTGATTCAATGTGCTCAATGCTTTTCTGTCTCTCTCCCCCTTTTGACTAATGTCTGTTTATTAATTTATTTCATTATTATGTAGTCCTGTAGTCCACAAACTTCTTTTTTCTCTCTCTCTCTCTCTCTCTCTCTCTCTCTCTGGATTTCTAATGGTTTTGTTTTCTGACGTCACTTCAATTGTTGGTTTCTTATTGGTTGGTTTTCTTTTTTTCTGGACTTGAATCAAAATCAATGTTAACCACAAAACCCAATATATAAATATGAGAGAGATTTCTCATTTTGATATTTCAAGTAGTTTTATTTTCTTAAAAGAGTTGAGGAGTCAAAATAGGAAGAAGAAGGAGGAAAAGGGAACAACAACACACTTAAAGTAGTTTCTCTCACTCTTTGTTTAATCTCTCTTTCTATCTATTATTTAAATTAACTTATTGCTTGAACCAGAAAAAAAAAAAAACAAAAGTTGTCAAATCTGGTTTTCGTTTTTTTTTTATTATATATTTTTACTTCTTTCTACCTTCTTTACCTACCCTTTAGTTAATGGATATCACTTTTTTTATTTCTTAAATGGCCTCGCCATTATATACGGAGCCCTGTAAAGGACAGGCGAGAATTTTTTTTAAACTCTCGATATGTCGACTTTTTCTAGAATTTCGATATGTTTACTTTTAATATCTCTTATTCGGCCATGTTAATTATGACATGTTGCGCGCACCATACTCTTAATAATTAAATTATTGCAAGCGCCCTCTTGTAGCAGCAATAATTTAATTATTAAGAGTATGGTGCGCACAATATGGCATAATTAACATGAATTAATCGTAATGTCGAGATTTTGGAAGAAGTCAAGATTTTGGAAGAAGTCGAAATTTCGAGATTAAAGTCGAAATTTCGAGATTAAAAGTCGAAATTTCGAGATTAAAGTCGAAATCTCGAGATTAAAAGTCGAAATTTCGAGATTAAAAGTCGAAATTTCGAGATTAAAGTCGAAATTTCGAGATTAAAAGTCGAAATTTCGAGATTAAAAGTCGAAATTTCGAGATTAAAAGTCGAAATTTTGAGATTAAAAGTCGAAATTTTGAGATTAAAAGTCGAAATTTCGAGATTAAAAGTCGAAATTTCGAGATTAAAAGTCGAAATTTCGAGATTAAAAGTCGAAATTTCGAGAATAAAGTCGAAATTTCGAGTTTAAAGTCGAAATTTCGAGAATAAATTCGAAATGTCGAGATTCTGGAAAAAGTCGAAATGTCGAGATTTAAGTCGAAATGTCGAGATTCTGGAAAAAAGTCGAAATTTCAAGATTTAAATCTAAATGTCCTTTGCAGGGCTCCGTAATTATAAGAGAAACTTAAAATATTTCTCAATTATTATTGGTGACCTGATTCTATTGGCAGCAATTTTTCAGTTCTGGTTTTGTTTTAATGCGCGTTTGGACTTTAATTTTTAATTTACTTTGTAATTTTCATAAGAATTTTAAATGCAAAGAAAAGGGAAGGAGGATTGAAGCAAAAAAAAAAAACATGGTTTTAAATTGTGAAATATTTAACAAAAACTAAGGTGGTTTTTATACATTTTTTTTCAGCGCGTTTGTTCTATTTGTGTTTTTCTCTTTCCTATTTGCTCGGTTTCTATTCTAAGGTTTAACCTTCTAATGTGTGGTGGACTCTTTTTTTATTTTCTTCATATTTTTTCTAAAACTGGATACAGACGATCAATTCTAGTTTGTCAATCCTGACTTACCAATGTTAAGTGTATGGTTTGGTGGGGGGGGGGGGTTGCGGTTGATTTCAATCCGATTTCTTTTATTGGCTTTTTTCTTTTTTCGTCAAACGATCTGCTGGCTTTGAACACAGAGAAAAACAACTTCAATGTTTGGATTGAACTGAAGACAAAACCACTCTCTGGATAATGTTGTATTATCTGATAGCTTGGAATGACAAGTTTTAAAATGTGATAATGAATTATTTGTTCAAATCTTAAGGCTTTTTGTAATGATGGAAAAACGTGAGGAATTAGTTTTTTTAAAAAAAAGGTAAAAATAAGCTCTGTTCACACATAAAATTTCAAAAGTTAAGTCAGAATTGATCGTTTGTATCCAGCTTAATTGTCAACATTTGAAAAAAACACAACACAAGAAGAAGACAGAAGAGAAGAGAAGAGAAAAACAAATCTTTTGAAAAAATATATTTATTATTTGTTATATATTATGTTAAGAGACAAAGGTGTTTTGAACAACTTTTGAGAGAGAAAGACTGCTAGGTAAGAGTAAAAGAGAGAGCTAGAGAGATTGAAAGACTGCTAAGGAGACGGGAAGACTGCTAGAGAAACCGCAAGACTTCTAGGGAGACGGGAAGACTGCTAGAGAGAGAGAGAGAGAGACTTGAAAGACTGAAATTATACTAGGGAGACGGGAAGACTGTTCGGGAGACGGGAAGACTGCTCGGGAGACGGGAAGACTGCTCGGGAGACGGGAAGACTGCTCGGGAGACGGGAAGACTGCTCGGGAGACGGGAAGACTGCCAGAGAGACTGAAAGACTGCTAGAGAGAGACTTGAAAGACTTAATTATACTAGGGAGACGGAAAGATTGCTAGAGAGACTGGAAGACTGCTAGGGAGACGGGAAAACTGCTAGGGAGACGGGAAAACTGCTAGGGAGACGGGAAAACTGCTAGGGAGACGGGAAGACTGCTAGGGAGACGGGAAGACTGCTAGGGAGACGGGAAGACTGCTAGGGAGACGGGAAGACTGCTCGGGAGACGGGAAGACTGCTAGGGAGACGGGAAGACTGTTCGGGAGACGGGAAGACTGCTCGGGAGACGGGAAGACTGCTCGGGAGACGGGAAGACTGCTCGGGAGACGGGAAGACTGCTAGGGAGACGGGAAGACTGCTAGGGAGACGGGAAGACTGCCAGAGAGACGGGAAGACTGCTAGAGAGAGACTTGAAAGACTGAAATTATACTAGGGAGACGGAAAGATTGCTAGAGAGACTGGAAGACTGCTAGGGAGACGGGAAAACTGCTAGGGAGACGGGAAGACTGCTAGGGAGACGGGAAGACTGCTAGGGAGACGGGAAGACTGCTAGGGAGACGGGAAGACTGCTAGGGAGACGGGAAGACTGCTCGGGAGACGGGAAGACTGCTCGGGAGACGGGAAGACTGCTAGGGAGACGGGAAGACTGCTAGGGAGACGGGAAGACTGCTAGGGAGACGGGAAGACTGCCAGAGAGACGGGAAGACTGCTAGAGAGAGACTTGAAAGACTGAAATTATACTAGGGAGACGGAAAGATTGCTAGAGAGACTGGAAGACTGCTAGTTAGACGGGAAAACTGCTAGGGAGACGGGAAAACTGCTAGGGAGACGGGAAAACTGCTAGGGAGACGGGAAGACTGCTAGGGAGACGGGAAGACTGCTCGGGAGACGGGAAGACTGCCAGAGAGACTGAAAGACTGCTAGAGAGAGACTTGAAAGACTGAAATTATACTAGGGAGACGGAAAGATTGCTAGAGAGACTGGAAGACTGCTAGGGAGACGGGAAAACTGCTAGGGAGACGGGAAAACTGCTAGGGAGACGGGAAAACTGCTAGGGAGACGGGAAGACTGCTAGGGAGACGGGAAGACTGCTAGGGAGACGGGAAGACTGTTCGGGAGACGGGAAGACTGCTCGGGAGACGGGAAGACTGCTCGGGAGACGGGAAGACTGCTAGGGAGACGGGAAGACTGCTAGGGAGACGGGAAGACTGCCAGAGAGACGGGAAGACTGCTAGAGAGAGACTTGAAAGACTGAAATTATACTAGGGAGACGGAAAGATTGCTAGAGAGACTGGAAGACTGCTAGTTAGACGGGAAAACTGCTAGGGAGACGGGAAAACTGCTAGGGAGACGGGAAGTCTGCTAGGGAGACGGGAAGACTGCTCGGGAGACGGGAAGACTGCCCGGGAGACGGGAAGACTGCCAGAGAGACTGAAAGACTGCTAGAGAGAGACTTGAAAGACTGAATTATACTAGGGAGACGGAAAGATTGCTAGAGAGACTGGAAGACTGCTAGGGAGACGGGAAAACTGCTAGGGAGACGGGAAAACTGCTAGGGAGACGGGAAAACTGCTAGGGAGACGGGAAAACTGCTAGGGAGACGGGAAGACTGTTCGGGAGACGGGAAGACTGTTCGGGAGACGGGAAGACTGCTCGGGAGACGGGAAGACTGCTCGGGAGACGGGAAGACTGCTAGGGAGACGGGAAGACTGCTAGGGAGACGGGAAGACTGCTAGGGAGACGGGAAGACTGCTAGGGAGACGGGAAGACTGCTAGGGAGACGGGAAGACTGCTAGGGAGACGGGAAGACTGCTAGGGAGACGGGAAGACTGCTAGGGAGACTGGAAGAAAGCTAGACTAAAAGACTGCTAGAGAGACTGAAAGAAAGCTAGAGACTGAAACACTGCTAGAGAGAGAGAGAGAGAAGGATCGCTATAGAGGGAAAGAGCTAGAGATAAAGATAGCTAGAAAGAGAGATGAAGAGAGAGAGAGAGAGAGAGAGATAAATAAGTTTTGGTTCTTTTCTATTCTGTGTAGTTAGTTGGTGAAATCCGTTCTTCAAATTGAGTTCTTCCTACTTTTCTGCTCCAAATATATCCTAACAGAGATAACAAAAAACACGCTTAAGTGAATTAAAAACAATTCGAATTGAAAGTTATTTAACTACGTTAAAAAAAATTAGCCAAAGTTAAGAAGAAGAAGAAAAAAAGTTTCCGTAAAAAACGTTTTTGCAGCGGTATTTGTTGTTAGTTTTCTCCGTGTAACTTATGTGCTTCGAAAATGCCGTTCTTTCCGTGGACTAAAAAACTGTTTAAGTCGAAGAATAAGTTACCGTTTAATAAACCGAGGAGTCATTCGATTGCACCCACTGGAGTTGGTATCCACGAACACCATGAATTACAACTTCAGAACGAAGGAAACAAAGTTGTAAGGATAATTAATTAATTAATTTGAAGCTTTTTTTTTGTTTGTGTTTTGCTTTAATTTTTATGGGGTGTTTTTTTTTTAGAAAAGTAGAAAATTCTAAACTAGAAGAGCCAATAAGTTGAATAAACTCCTTTTAAGAATGTCTTTTACGATCAACTGATTGTTGGAAGAAGAGAAACTAGACTTTGTATTAAAAAGTAGAAGGGTAGCTGATGTTGAATAATTTTAAAAATGAACTTTTTTTAGTTCATTTTTAAAGTTATTCGACATGAATTAAAAACTAGAAGGGTAGCTCATCTTGAATAACTTTCAAAATGAACTTTTTTAAGTTCATTTTTAAAAACTTCATTTTGAAAGTTATTCAACATGAATTAAAAAGTAGAAGGGTAGCTGATGTTGAATAACTTTAAAAATGAACTTTTTTTAGTTCATTTTGAAAGTTATTCAACATGAATTAAAAACTAGAAGGGTAGCTGATGTTGAATAATTTTAAAAATGAACTTTTTTTAGTTCATTTTTAAAGTTATTCAACATGAATTAAAAACTAGAAGGGTAACTCATCTTGAATAACTTTCAAAATGAACTTTTTTTAGTTCATTTTTAAAGTTATTCAACATGAATTAAAAACTAGAAGGGTAGCTCAAGTTGAATAACTTTAAAAATGAACTTTTTCAAGTTCATTTTTAAAGTTATTCAACATGAATTAAAAACTAGAAGGGTAGCTCATGTTGAATAACTTTCAGAATGAACTTTTTTTTAGTGCATTTTGAAAGTTATTATTCAACATGAGCTACCCTTCTAGTTTTTAATACAAAGTCTAGTTTCTGTTAATCTTAATTTTCTAAATTTGTCAAGAGTTCGAAAATTACTGAACTTGTAAGCAAGACCATATTTTGTAAAAAATGTTGTCTATAAAAAGTTTATTTTGAAAGATATCAACATGAAAAACAATTATGTGGATTCAGTTGTCGTTCTAGTTTCTAACAAACTTTCAATTGCTCTTCTTTTTTACTTGTCGACTAAAACTGAAGAATAATTAAGAGTTTGATAATCAGCTGTTAATACGACCGTAAAACATCTTAAAGAAGGAATTGAATGTGTTTAAGAAACTAGAAGGGGTAGCTCAATCACTTAAGGTTATTTTCATGTTTTTTGATATCTTTTAAAATAAACTTCTTATTGACAAAAATAAAAAAAAAAATATCGGTTGATTTAAAAATCTGATAAAAAGTTTATTTTGAAAGATATTAAACATGAAAATCCTCTCTTAAGGTGATTGAGCTTACCTTTCTAGTTTCTAAAACACTTTAAATTTCTCGTTACTTGTTGCTCTTATTAAGTTGGCTTCTTAAACTCTTTTGTCTTTCAGGTACAAAATGTAGAGAAACTTGAATGCGTTTTAGAAACTAAGAGGATTTTTATCTTTTGATATCTTTTAAAATAAACTTTTTTATACGCAAAATTTAAAAAAAAAATATCGTCTTATTTAAAGTTGAGTTGATTTAAAACGCAGATTTTTAAAAAGTTTATTTTGTAAGATATATTAAACATGAAAATCATCCTCTTAAGGTGGTTGAGTTACCCTTCTAGTTAATAATACACATTTAAGTTTACATTTTGCACCTGAAAGACAGAATAAATCAAAAGAGTTTAAGAGACTAGAAAAATCCTTGTAAAAAAACTCCTTCGAATTTCTGACCTTTTTTTCTTTCAATTTCCTTTTTAATTTTAACTGAATTATTAAGGATGTTGTCATTAAGTGTTAATAGATTACACAGTTAAAGGGGGGTTCATAATAGTCGACTGTTATTGGCTTAGAAAACACACTCACAGGTAACATTTCAGACCCCCCCCCCCCCCAAAAAAAAGGGAGGGTTAAACGGGGTCACCCCTCGAACTCTTGATTATTCCATCAGAAGCCAAAATAAAGAGAAAGTAAAAAATATTTTAGAAACTAGAAGGGTTAGTTCAATCATTTAAAGAGTATTTTAAATGTTGATTAAATCAGATTTTTTTGATTTTTTTTTTTCATTTATATGAAATATTAATTTTTTTTATGATGATGTCTGCAAAAATGAGTAATAACATTGTTAATTGTCAAGTTGTTAGTAAAATAATTGCAAAATAAATAATAAAATCAAATGTTAAGAAACATTCAAATTTGAAAATAATATAATTTCACATTCTGAACATAAACACGAGCTTTGCAGCCTTTTCAGTTCCCAGAGGTAAACTGTGTTAAGTCACTTTTTTTTTTTTTTTAAAAAAAACACGATTTTTTTACATCTTCATACGATATAAAATTCGTGTTTTTAAACAGATTGTCAAGTTTTATCAGTGGTGAACAGTGTTAAGTCCGCAGTTTTACACATCGGCTACTAGATGGTGGTATACCATGTTAAGTCCTATTCCTTCAATGAAGAGGAAAACTTTCAAATGACTCTTTTCATGTAAAATATAGGTTTGGTGACTTAACACAGTTTACCTCTGAGGGTCTTAAATAGGTTACTATTGCTGTTTATATCAATGTGTCCCTATAATGATTTTTCCACCAGTCATTTGGGGATACTTCCTCAAGCATATCGATCTTCCCAAAAATAATGCATTAACAAAAGGACTACCACCCGACTTTATTTTTATAAACATAAAGAAAAATGCTGGGAACTGTTTTCTTTTTATTGTAGAATTTTAATGTTTAAATAAATATGAATATTTTTTTTAAAAAAAATCAATTGATTTAAATCACGATTTAAATCATGATTTAAATCAATGTGATTTAAATCACTGCCACCCTGGTTGATATTTAGAGCTCGGATTTTCATTCAATATGAAACGAATGTTTCTCAATCTGTGGCCCAAGTGCCAATTGTGAAGTAACAAATCTTGTTTAAACCAATCCATCAAATTAGGATTATTTTCAACTAAAAACACCTTGTTAGAGACTAGAACTCCAGTTGACAACTGATAGTAACCAGACATATATAGCCTCGAACCAGTCTGTTTTGATTAGAAGAAAAAAAAAAAAGCATAATGATTTTTGACAATTGGCACTTGGGCCACAAAATGTGAAACATTTTGCTTTTGTGCATAAAAATTCTATATCTTTCAAAATAAGCTTTTTTTATGTTAGTGTGAAAAATGATACAACTTTAAACAAGACGATATTTTTAATTCGTATCTATAAAAAGTTTATTTTAAAAGATATCAATATGAAGTGATTGAACAACTACCCTTCTAGTTTCTAAACACACTTTCTAGTTTTTTCTTCTTCTTAATTTTGCTCTTCTGAAAGACTAGAGTTCGAAAATCAGCTGTTCATAAAACCATCTTAAAAGAAATATTGCGTTCATAAGGTAAAAAATGATGCTTTTTTCACTTAAAAAAGGGCTTGTTTAGAGGCTAGTGTTCTTTTAGAGATAAACACTTAATGGTAACCATGGGTTATCTGAAATATATTAGCCTCTAAACAGTTCTTTTGATTGAAATAAATAATTTTTTGCCATTAAAAATGGACTTATTTTTGAATTCTGATTAAAAAATACTGTCTTTCAGAAGAGAGCAAAATGAAGAGAAACTAGAAAAAAGGGTTTTAGAAACTAGAAGGGTAGCTCGAGCACTTAAAGGGGATCCACTTGAGAAAAAAAACACTCTTAAGGTGATTGAGCTGCCCTTCTAGTTTCTAAAACAAGTTCTCGTAATTTTTTGGTCGTGAAAAGGACGGCCATTTTAAAAATAACGTTTTACTTAAAGGAGCTTGAACGTGTTATAAACTAGAATAGTAATGGAATAATGCTCGATAACAGCTGAAACAGAACAAAATGAACAGAAACTAGACAGTGTTTTAGAAACTAGAAGTGTTTCTCAATAACTTAATGGTATTTTCATGTTGATATCTTTCAAAATAAACTTTTTATAGATAAAACTGATATAAGAAGCTTATTTTAAAAGATATCAACAATGAGAATGTACTACCCTTCTAGTTTTTAAAAACACTACCAAGTTTTTTCTTAATTCTAGTTATTATTCTGCATTTTTTTTTTCTAAAGAGAAATTGAAAGTGTGTTGAAAACTAGAAGGGGTAACTGAATCTTTTAATAATATTTTTGTGTTGATATCGTTTAAAATAAACTTTTTAAATGACATTTTCAAAATGACATAAAAAGTTTATTTTGAAAAATATTAATGTGAAAATAGTACTCTTGAGCTACCCTTCTAGTTTCTAAAACACAAGTTTCTAATAATTTTTGTTGTTCTTCTGAAAGACAAGACTAATTTAAGATTTTTTTTTAAAGGGCTGTTTTAAAGCCGTGTTTACACTTTAAAAAGCACCGTGTAAACGATTTTTCAGTGTCTTAATGTTTAAGATAAGAGAGATGATTTGAGTGGTTTTGTGTTTGGTAAACTCTTAAATATGATAAAAACGGGTTATCTCTGTATTTTATCTTTTCATGATAAAGTTTACTTTGGTTATTTTTTTTTTTGAAAAGTTTTGTTGAGGCCCTGTTTCCATTGGGGTTTTGAAAAATCTGAACTTTTCTGAAAATTTTAACTGATGGTGAAAAATTGAACGCACGTGACCTTTGCCTATGATAGTGAATCGGCGAAAGGCACTTCCGCCGATTCACTATCATGGGCAAAGGTCACGTGCGTTCAATTTTTCAATTGGTGTTCAATAATTGGTCTTATTTTTCACTAGTTGACATTTTTCAAAAAGTTCAAATTTTCGCCCCCGTGGAAACAGGGCCTGAGGCTCTAAAACAAAATCAGGTCTTTGAATTTATTAAAAAAAATTATTATTGTCTTAATTATAATTGGACAGTAATTATACAAAGAGAGAGTGAGAGAAAGAGAAAGAAATAGATAGAGAGAGAGAACAATTAATAGAAAGAGAAATTTCTTAATTAACTGGAAAAATGAAGTTTTTAAAATATGAAATTAAAAAAAAATTAGGAAAATTAAAAAAATCTGATGAAAAATGGAGTTTCGTTTTTTTAAAAAAAAAAAACTATTATTCAACATTTGTGGTCACGATTTATAAATTAATCTCCATCATAGGACACAAGAAAAAGTTTATTATGAAAGATTACAACATGAAAATATCAATTAAATGATTGAGCAACACTTCTAGTTTCTAAGTAATTTTCTTGTTTGCTGCTGCTTCTTCTAAAAAGAACAGAACTAAATTCAGCTGTTCAATAAAACCATCTTAAAATGGTTTTCTCACGTGTAAACGGGGCTTTGCTCGAACTCTAAAATGGCCTGAAGTGATTGCGCGCTGCTACCCTTCTAGTTTCTAAAAACACATTCAACTTTCTCTTCATTTTGCATCTGAGAGGGTATCTTAAGAAGGTATTTTCATGTTTTGATATTTTTCAAAATATGCTTTTTTTAGAAACAAAAATTAAAATACAAAATATATACCTTTATAAGTGACTGAGCTACTCTTCTAGTTTCTAACAAAACTTCTTGGGGGGAAAACCAGCTGTTCTATAAAACCATCTTAAGGGTAGTCTTTTCCTTTTACTCGTCTAGTTTCTAAAACTCACTAATACCTTGTACACAGTCATGAGTTAAATGAATTCAAATTAAATGTGTTTAGGTGAATTTATACGGAATCCGGTTAAGGACATGAACACCAAATAAAAATTGACTTTAATTATTAATATTTAAAATTGAAATACTAAATCAATATTTTGTCAATAGTTTATATAATTATATTTAAGTTAATTAACTCAATATTTTCAGATTATTAACTGAATAAATTGAATTCGACATATTGTTTGTTGTCCTTCACAGGGCTCTGTAGAACACGTTTATTATTTAAATGCATTTAAATTATCAGGTGTAGAAAGAACATGTTTTTGTTCCGTTATTCTAATTCTGGTTTTTGTTGTAATCGTAAATATTTAATGGTGTTGTGAGGTTTTTAATGAACATTAAAAACTTTTAATCAGTTGTTTACTTTTGAGGTGGTTTTAAAGGGGTGTAAATTTTTCCATTGAACTCTTGATCACATTTTGCCTTTGAGGAAGCAAAAAATGGAGAGGAAACTTTATGTTTTAGAGTCTAGAAGGGGGTAGTTTAATCACTTAATACCTAGTACACACCTGATAATTTAAATGCATTTAAATAATAAACGTGTTCTACAGAGCCCAGTGAAGGACAAACAAACTATATGTCGAATTCAATTTATTCAGTTGATAATCCGAAAATATTGAGTTAATTTACTTAAATATAATTTATATAAACTATTGACATTAAAATATTGATTTAGTATTTTCAATTTTAAAATATTAATAATTAAAGTCAATTTTTATTTGGTTCATGTCCATGACTGAATTCCGTATAATTCACTTAAACACATTTAATTTGAATTCATTTAACTCATGTGTGTACAAGGTATAAGGGTATTTTCAGGTTAGTATATCTTTGAAAATAAGCTTTTTTTATGGCAAATCTAAAGTTTTGCCATAAAAAGGTTGATTTTTAAAGATATCAGCGCGTGAACAACTGCAATTCAGCTACTCTTCTAGTTTCTAAAAACACTTGTTCTTTACGAACACAGCTGAGTTTTTGAACTTTTGATTGTTCTGTAGTTTCAGAAGAGCACCAAAAACACACACCCAGAGAAGTTGATAGTTTGTTAGAAACTAGAACGACAACTGAAGCACGGAATTGTTTTCATGTTTGATATCTTTCAAAATAAACTTTTTTTAAAAAGACAAATTTAAAAAGAAAAAAAAAATCGTCTTTGTTAAAGTTGGGTTAATTTCAAACTGACATAAAAAAAGCTTATTTTGAAAGATATCAAACATGATAAAAATACCTCGTAAAGTTATTCAGCTACACTGCCCTTCTAGTTTCTAAAAACACTTTCAAGTTTCTCTTCATAATTTTTGCTTCTAAAAGACGAGAATAATGACATTTTTTTTTAAATAAAATGTCCGACTTTTTTTCTTCTCAATTTGAACTTCTTCCAAACGAAAAAAATAAACAACAATTATATTAATTTGAGTGAATCACCTTGTTTTTTATGAAGAAAAAAAAAACCCCATCAAAATGTGGTCATGGTTGCTTTGTTATGACATTGAAAATTGGTAATTTCCATGTGAGTTTGTAATTTTATATCATAAAATGACTTATGTTTTTATGGTCAAGAAAATCCTTAAGTTTTACAGAGAGAAAAAAAAATCCTTCAAAAGAAAAAGGTTTTAAAAATGTTTCCATTTGTTAAAAACAGGTGAAGTGTAAGGCGTGGTGTGGTGGTGGTACTGGTGATCCATTTAGATTTAATTGAATGTCACTCTCTCAAGTGACTAATAATCAAACAAGGTCACCTGATCACCACCGCCATTATACAGTATTTATTATTATGATATATTCTGTCTTTTTAATTTATTATGGGTTATATATTAGAGTATTATACTTCCATGTTTTGTGTTGTTTTTTTGAGGTCTTGAGACACACGTATTCAGGTGCCAATCACTCAAAAACCCTCAACTGAAAAAGAGAAGAAAAAAAAAAATAAGATCAATATCTTTGGACTGGATTTTAACGAGAACACTTTTGTTTCTAATCAGTTTTTGAAACTTTGAAAGAATGAGAATGAGAAAGAATGAAAGAATGAGAATGAGAAAGAATGAGTGAATGAGAGGGAATGAGAATGAGAAAGAATGAGTGAATGAGAGGGAATGAAAGAATGAGAATGAAAGAGAAATTGAGGGAGAGAGAAGAAAAAAGAATGAGAGAATGAAAGGGAAAGAGGGAGAGAAGAAAAAAGAATGAGAGGGAGAGAGAGAAGGAAAAAGAGAATGAGAGAATGAAAAGGAGAGAGGGAATGAGAGGGAGAAAAGGAAAGAGAATGAAAGGGAGAGAGAGGAAATGAGAGGGAGAGAATGAAAGGGAATGAGAGGGAGGGAGAGAATGAAAAAGAATGAAAGGGAGAGAGAGAGAGAGAGAAGGAAAAAGAGAATGAGAGACTGAACGGGAGAGAGAGAGAAGAAAAGAGAATCAAAGGGAAAGAGGGCGAGAGAATGAACGAGATAAAGAGAAAAGAGAGAGAGAGAGAGAGAGCTAGAGAAGGAGAGAGAAAGAATGAAAGGGAGAGAGGAAGAGAATGAAAGAGACAGAGAGAAAGAGAGAAAAAATTCCATTGCAAAATGTAACATTTCTTCTTAGAGAGAGATCGGGTATTTTAGACGACTTATTTACCTTAGCAACAAATTGACCGAATGATTTTCTGTTCGAATCTATTGGTTTAGAAGGAATAATGCTTTAATAGGTAGTTATTTATGCCTTTACAAGTCTTACTTAAGTAAGTTTAGTAGAATTAACATTTTGAAGTTGACATGCTGGACTTAAGACATTGGAAGTTGTGTTTGTGCCAAATTTTTTTTCAAAGCAATTTCTTGTGTGCTGCTTGCTTGCTTGATTGGCACATGAAGGCCGTCGCCACCGCCGCCAAAATGGGAGGGTTTTGCGAGTTAAAATCGCAGGGCTTTTAAAATCAATGGCTAACTGTTTGTGGAAAAAGTTACGGAAAACGGAGGAAGTTAAAGGGTTCAATCATGTTGCGCGCATTCGGAAAC